>VYZV01007127.1:283174-306583 GCA_013401275.1 Pandion haliaetus | reverse complement strand
CCCCCCCCGCCTTTGACTAGCTCCGGTGTGACCTTCATGTGGTGCTATGTTCTATTTCAGTAAATGCAGCCGCACAGGGACAGAGCGGGAATCAAAATGATCCGGAGAAGGGCATGAGTTGGAGCTGGTCTGGCGTTTCCTTGCCCAGGCGATGTTATCCATGAAGTCAGGGTTGTTTGATCCAGAAGCATGGCTGAAGGGGAATAGGGGTAATAGAGTAATAAGGTAATAGAGGGAAGACACAGCAAACTGCCTGTGAAGCTCTGTTGGACCATTCCCCTCAGTCAATCTGACCTTAAAACCATGTTTATTGTTACTATTTTCTACTTCTGTGGACGTCATTGCCTCTGGCTGTCACTTAGGGAGCACCGCTATCTCATAGATAAATCTCATAGATTTAGGAAAAAAAAAAAGGTTTGGTTAGGAAAAATCTGCATTTCCCAGAAGGGAATGGGCATTTTTCCTGGAGGAGGCTGATGCTCGTGGACACAGGGAGAAAACTCTTCAACGGCCTTACGTTAAGAAGCTGTCTGTCTGTGCTTCTCATGGCTTTTTTTGGTGTTGGCACCTTTATAAGGAGCATCCGTGCTATAAATCACGGCTGAATGCCGGTCAGGTCGCCAAAGGATCTATTCTGATAGAGCACCCATGTTTATCTGTTTAATATTCTGCACCTCCCTTAATGTAAGATTCAAAGTACTCTGTTGTGCTCTGTAGGAAGAGGGATGTTTTATGGAAATAAGCTGTCTTGTGTAGGTGCTAGGGTATGGATGGACTTGCCGTCTCCCCAGTGTGACGCCGCTGAGGGAGACACAGAGTAGAGATCTCCCAAACTGTGCTGAGGACGCTCCGTCGATAACGCAGCTAATAGCAGCAAAGCATGCAGAAGTGAATACGTGGAAGAGTTTCTTCCAAAGTGCCCAAATCAGGCACAGTTATACATTAGACTTGTAAAGTAGATTGAAACGGGAAAACAAAAATGAGGAAAATCTGATGTTCTGGAATAATTAAGAATGGAGATGTATTCTTAAAAACGTCTGTCTTCTTAACACTAGTTATGCTCCTGAAGAACATGATAGCTGGGACCGCGGGTGTGAGTGACGTTATCGAAAAGTATGAGTGGGCTGGTAGGGAGCAGAACACTTCCTTCCAAATTTGAAGGGTTTTTTTTTCTTAACGGAAAAAAATTCAATTTGATTGTAAATTGGCTCAGCAATTCCAACAGCTGCAATTTGTTGGACTGTTGATTTGAAGTTTTCCATTCAAAAATAAAATAAAAAAAAGAGTACGTGCTTTAAGATTTCCCCTTCATACATAATTCTTGGGAACTTCTATAGACAGATATTTCCAGTCATGTGCGCGGATTGTAAAATCTTGAAATCACAGGGTATAAGTTCTTACCTGGAATCAATGCACCTTCTTGTCTTTTAGCTTTTTATCAAACCTTGAAAAAGACTTGGCACGTACAGAGCTCAGCTATTGTTTCTGTTCTTGAAAACTAAAAATAATATTATGGAACCACAGAAAAACTCACTTTAAACAAAAGACGTTGGATTTAACTAAATTGTGGTTCCCTTTGAACAACACCTAGAAGGGATGGTTTGGCTTTATTCTGGTTTCAGTTTTTGTTCTAATATTATCAAAATGCCTGGAGGGTTCTGGATGGCCTCAGGGTTTCTAAAACTGAACATGGCTTCTGATTTTTAAAACTTGCTGTGTGTCAGAGGCTTTTCTGTGGACCCATCACTTGGAACGGTAGCGCAGGTCCTCCTTCACTGAATGCAAGCTTACCAGTGAGAATAACTGGACAATCATTTACACTTAGTCTAATTCCTTCTCCTGTAAAAGAGGCCCCAAAATTTTTGGTTTTTTTACCTGGGACAAGGCTGTACAAATTCAATGGGCAACGGGATCTTCAAAACTGAAGGTGGATTCTGACCTGCAGTACGGCAGACAGAAACCCAAATGCCTGTAACGTGAAATTCCCCTTTTTTTTTTTTTTTTTCCTCTTTCTGCAGTACATAGCAGGAAGACGGACTGGGGATCAGGGAGCAGAACCAGGCAGAAGGCATTTCGTAGGCTGTTCCCAGTTTTTGCAAAGGAAAAGGAAAGGATTCCAGGGAGAATCAGGCACTCCTCGCTGAATTACCACAAAGCACTATGAAGGAGAAGAATATGAATGTAGCGGTAGGAACATAGGAAAACCTGCTTATTTACAGGCTGACAGCTGCGGACTGGATCCAAAGGTAGCCTCTGGATCCAAAGGTAGCCTTAGTGAGTCGTGTGTAAGGCTTATCGCTCAGGGAAGTGAGGCCAGATCAAGCCCAGGGGGATTCAGTGGAAACAGAGCTCTGATTTGGTAGGAAAAAGCAAATCAGGTTTGTATTTGCATTCTGGTTAAAAAAAAAAAAAAAATCCACGTTCAGTCAGTGTGAGCTTTTTGACTAACCTAAAAGCTATGCAAAACTCAATATGCTTCATGACCTGGAATACCTTTAAGAATGCCTAAATGATATAGGATACCAATGGTTGTTTTCAACAGTGCTTTTAGGAAACCAAGTCCTTCTGGGTGTCGGTAGGATTTGGTGGCTGTGCCACTTTGGACACAGAATGGACATTGCTAAATCTTCTGGGCACGTTTATTCTGAGTATTTTAGAATAAACTGGGGTTGATTCAGAAACTGCTGATCCAGGAACGTGGCTCCAGAGACTTCTCCTTGGCCATCCATTCTCTCTGGGGTCTCCTCGGTAGAAAAGCGTATCGGTCACCTTTCGAAACATCAGTATCTTTATAGCAGAGCTCAAATGCGGTAAATATCATGGTAAATACCATCAGTATTTATGGCAAAAGGCTGATCTCTCTAAGTTTCTGTGTAGATTTAAAGGTTCTTATGCACATTATATCCTCTGAAATGCGTTTTTCCCACCTGTGGTTCCAGACCAACAAATGCACGTGGTCTTTGTGCAACACTCGTGACAGTTTCACAGCTAGAGACCCTCGGCTGCACCGCAAGCTCCTTACTCATCCGCAGCTTCCCCAAAAAATCCTTGCGCTCCTGCTGGGGGAAGGACCCTGAGCTTTGACCCGGTGGCACCAACCAGGACTGAGCCAGAAGTCAGCAGCCTCAAGCTGCACAGGTGAAAAAAAAAAAACCCCACAGCGGTTCCTACAGCCCATTGCAAAGTGGTTGGATGGAAATGATGCTGAATCAAAAAAAAAAAGCGTGTTGTCAGTACTTGGTAATGTTGCCAGATGCTCGCTGTATATTCAAGGGATCATCTGGATGGCTTCTATATCACTTTAAACCTGATTTGGGTTGCTCTGCTGTGTTAAGCAAACTAGTTGCGTGTAGACATGCAGACCTTGGTCAAAAAATGTGCAAGAAACAATTTACCCCTGAGAAGTCGCTCAAGGTTCACGACAACCGTAGCAACCCCTCCTAAGAGCCGGCTGGTCTGTGGGGTATCAAAACACGTGGACTGACGACGTATCTCCAAAAGCAGCGTTTCTGTTCGAAGGCGGCGCGTTGCACCAGAAGGGCACAACGTGCGGCAGAGACGACATCCTTGTCTCACATCGCTGTCACCGTTGCGTATCGGCACAGCCCCGTGTCACAGCCCGGAGGGAGCTCCAGGGTGGCATTCAGTTTAAGCTTTACATCTATTGGCTTTCTTCTCGGCCCCTTGTGAGCATCATTTGCTTCAGATAGCAGATCTACTAATGATTTTTTTTTTCCCCCACCCCCTTGCTCACACTTTAATTGTGGGGTATATGTAATACCCTTAGGAACAGCTATTGCCACCTGTATTATTATTTGTGCTGTGAAAACGAAGCTTGTGGCAATATATTTATTAACACTGTGCCCTGGAATCACATGAGTTAACAGCTTAATCCTGTGATTGTAAACACTTTTCCTGATATGTTCGAGCACCGTCCATGTTTTTTAACTTCACATTGGGAAACTGGGAGCACGAGCAGGTTATAATTTTTACAGAAAATCTATTCTTTACCAATAAAAATCACATAATGAAGAAGTGATTTATCCATCTAATAGTGCCTACCTTATAGAGCATAATGCCTTTTGCAAAAGAAAGAGTTAAACAAAACATTTATGCGGTATAAACTTTGCTCCTTAGCATTAAAATGCACTTTATTCATACCGTAGATTTCTCTTCCAGCCACGGCTATTGTTTGTCACTAACAGCTAGCTTTTGTGAAGTTAATAAATGTGCATAATAAGGACATAAAGGTATGGAGAAGTAATACTGTAATCCTTTTGTTTGGATAATCAGTCTAATGTATGCAAATTAAACCTTATTAGTACTAGGGTTTTGTGTCTGCTTATCAAAATGTGCCATTTTCATGAAAATTGGAAGTCCATTATATAAAGTTATTATTAACAATCATTTAGGAATTATATACGGTATGCAAATTAAAGTTGATTACAACTAATTAAGGGCTTTCTTTGTTATTTGACCTTGTCTGCTTTTTATGTAAATATGTTTCTTTTGGTCTGGCATATTTTTAGACTCAGAAAAGTATATTAAGACAAGTTACATTATGTATTTTTAATATATTTTTGTATTGCATAAAAAGCCCCCTGCTATTGTTTAAGAGCCTGGTTTCACGCCGGCCTGTTCTGTACGATGATGTGTAGACACATGTGCCTTGCGGCTTTAGGACGGCTCTGCGAGATGGACCGGCAGCGGGATTGTAGGAACACCCTTCCAAGGCCCTCCAATGGTTTAAGGAAAAATGATCCAAAAAAAAAAAAACCAAAATCCCCTGTGAAGTATAAACAGCCTTCATGCCAGAGTAGCCTTTGTTCCACTACTTATCGAACTGGATAAGCCTTAGTTTAGAGGCTCCAGACACAGCTAAGTAATAAATGATCGGTCCCTACTTGCAAGGTACATTGCAGAACTTAATCGCTTGCTCTCATTCCCGGGACCACTGATCTCAGGATAAAAGACTTTTAACACAGACAACACGGCGAGCTCAGGAACAGCAGTCTCCGGGAGGATTTGTGTACCTGTCAAAACCCGAGAAGGTTAGGCATTAAGTGAAACGAAAAAAATCTCCCGAAGAAAACTTGGGTGAGGTGAATACTATTTCTATTAAAAACAACAGCGGCATGTAATACAATTTTGATGTGTTTTATACATAGAGAAGAAACCTGCCATGTAAGCCAGCCACCAGAGTGAAGACGGGAGATGGCATATGTCGCGGTGTGTCACAAAGAGCTGTGTAATCAATACCTTCACACCTTCAGGCTTCCAGCCAGCCTAAAACACGCAAGAGCAAGAAAGACTAGGAAAGAAAAGGTTGAGACACAAGCGGTATAAGGTAGGAATATCGTAGAAACATGGATAAAACTTGTCATCACACGTTCTTTGAGTCTAAAATGCTGGGATCTAAGGAAGGATAAAGCAAAAATCTTGGTGCTTGCTGAGATTTCTGCAGCTTTGCTCACCTCTTCGGCACGAAAGGGTGGACACAGGGGGACATTAATGCCAGAAAAACCCCCTTCCGCATGGGCAAGGTTATGTATTTAAGCATGAAACTAGGGATATGCTTGCAAACCCAGTTTTTATTCTTTCCTTTGTACATCCCCAGTATCTTGCACTTCGTGTCAGGCAATCACGGAGCCTGCTTGGCTGGACGTTTGGGGCTCACAGGATCTGTCCCCTCTTGCTTATGGGAAGGTGTCCCACCACCGTACCCCCCGCAGGCAGCACCGGCGCCCAGCTACGAGAGGGCTGGCCTCCTGAATGCTTGGAGATGGGTGCTGTTCAGATCCGACTGGGAAAGGCGGGCACGCCGGGGTCAGACCGGGAGAAGAAGAATGTATTGCACCCTGAAAACGGGTGGCGAGGGTCTAGTGTAGGTGTCTGCTCTCCCTCCCCATTCCTCTTTGATGCTGCTCGTGGCACAGAAAATGCTATCTTTTCACTGCTGAAGGCCAATTCGGAAAGCTTTTACTTTGTCCCTTGCAAAAGCAGAGCCTCCTGGCTAGGTGTCCAAATCGCTAGGAACTTACCCTAGAGCCTCCTATAGCCCAAACCCAGTCAGCCTCAAAGGCCAGGTCTTGAATAGCTGCTGCAAACCGCTGGATGGGAAGTTACAAACTGCCGATTACTGGCATGACTTATTCAGCAACTATTTGAGAAGATATTTGAACAATTGGAGAAGTTGGTGATTTGTTCCCTCACAGTGGGACCACAAGGCGCAATTCAGCCGGTGACTTATTACGATGAATTGTCTAGGGCTATAGCAGGGACGTTTTGCTCAATGCTCTGCTGCTGGCGGGAGCTAAAAAATGGAAAATCAGAACAGGCAAAACACGGCTCTGCCGGATGGGGCAATGTCCGACCTCTGTCACCTTCCCTTGCAGCCAGCAAAGTGATGCTGAAGGCAGGAATGGAGCTGCCGCAGCGAGGTGTGGCCCAGGCTCGTCACACGGACGAGCAGCCAGGCTGCCCCTTGCCGCGCTGGGACGGGGTGCCAGCCTGTTCCCCTGGCAGGGAGATGAGCAAGGACCCAGGCAACGCTCCTGCTTAATGGGTGGCACCAACGAGATGTGCCAAAAAGGAATTTTTTTTATTTCAAACATTTTCTGGTGAAGAAAAAAACTTTAACGTAAGCTCTTTTCTTCCACCTAATAAAGAGCGAGCGTTTTCACCTCAGTGTTGGGAACTCAAGGCTCTCAAAAGGTGGAAAGCAAAGCTAAGAAGGGGTCTCAAATGATTTTCTCTAACAGAATAAGGATGATACCCTGATGCCATCAAAGGTAATAATTCAGGATTTCCCTCAGGGAGGTGAAAGTCATTGTCGTGTTTTTAAAATAGTTGCAATTTTCTGTCTCTAAATAGCACAGACTACAAAATGTATTGCAAGGGGAATATAAAAATAGTCAAACTCTTCAAATCTTTTAATTCAATGAGAATGTAATATGCAATTAAAATTAATTACCTCATAATCGAACTGTAGACACTGATTATTGCATCATTTTCATAAGAGACATGCATCTTAACTTGCATAATTTCTGGTATCACTGCGGAGTTAGCTCAGGAAAGAATCTGGGCCCAAATGTATTCCCACCTTAGAGCTCAGAGTGGAGCAGTGGTGGCTGAATCTGGCTTTTCCTCCGCAGGGTGCTCTGAGCACTTCATTGGGAGGCACAGCCTCTACTCTCGCCCTTGGTGCGCAATTCATTCACACCTCCCCAGCACCTCCGAATCAGTTCTGCTGCCCCATTTTTTCAATCCCATTTGACATCACCTTAGAACCACAGAATCATAGAATCATTTCGGTTGGAAAAGACCTTTAAGATCATCAAGTCCAACCGCAAACCTAACACTGCCAAGTCCACCACTAAACTGTGTCCCTAAGTCTCACATCTACACGTCTTTTAAAAACCTCCAGGGATGGTGACTCCACCACTTCCCTGGGCAGCCTGTTCCAATGCCTGACAACAACCCTTTCAGTAAAGACATTTTATCCTCATATCCAATCTAAACCTCCTCTGCCGCAGCTCGAGGCCATTTCCTCTCGTCCTATCGCTAGTTACTTGACAGCAGAGACCAGCACCCACCTCACTACAACCTCCTTTCAGGTAGTTGTAGAGAGCGATCAGGTCTCCCCTCGGCCTCCTTTTCTCCAGACTAAACATGATGTGGTCTCTGATTTTGATTATACCATTTTAATAGCCCTGGAGTTATTTCCTTGAAGGTACCCAGGAACAGCCAAATTTTGCTCTTAACACCCTGATACCATAAGGCTGAGACTTTGTGACTTCTCCGGTTTCTCAGACCCTGTTAACAACTGCATCCCACATTGGCTGGACTCTCAGTGTGGCTGTCGGTCTGGATGGCTGGTTTTTCACCCTTTCCAAGCATCCCCCTTCTTCCCACCTCGCTTTCAGAATAGGTCTGCTGAAAACAGCCTTTTTTCTTGGCCTCTGTATCTCGTTCTGCACGGGTGTTTTTTTTTTTCATGACCTCCAGTTGCTGGGATCTCTTTGGCCTCTGCTGACTGTTGGGAGTTGTGTGGGTAATGACAGTACGTAAGTGCCCTGCCTTCGTTCCCTCTTACTGGGTGGCAGAAGCCTCCTCCTTCCCATCACTGCAGGGCTTGTATGCTTCTTCCCTGTGTGTAGGATCTACATTTGCCGTTGGCTGCTGCACAGGGTGAACACCTGGGGAAGCCTTGCTAGGTGCAGTAGGAATCTTTTAATAATGACATATAAAAAAAAAAAAAGGCAGAGAAGTGGATTTGCACATTATTCATCCTGATAAATATAAACTATGACATTGCCTTATAACTTTGGACACAGTTAGAGCTTTATAATAGGCTGTCAGTGAAGTAGCACCTGTGATCCTAATGGCTGGGTCTGTTTTCCTGATTTTAGCTATAACTTCCATTTTACAATGCCAGGGGGATAGCCCTGGGTCTCTGCTGGGGGGTGAGGGTTTAATTCCCTCTGCCTTTCTCCCTTCCGTCACAGCCTCAGGTTTCTCCAGGCCATCTCAGTTCTAGAAAACACTCTGATTTTTGCTTTCATACGGATGAGGGTTTCAAATTTGTCCACATTTTCTTAACTGTACTCACGCTAGCATATTTGTGTCCTTGTTAGATATAGAAACATTTTGTAGTTCAACTTTTTCAAAGAAAACAACTGCCAAGTTATTCAGAGGAAAGGAAGGAAAGAAGGATGAAGTGGGTGGAGTGTAAGTAACAATTACTGTAGGCTGATAATATTTAAAGATTCATAGAGGGATGAATTTCATGGGCCATACGCGTACGTAACAAATTCGCCTACTCTGTAATCCTTCTCTTTATTGACAACACAACAATCAGCTCTTTCCAGAATGGTAAGCTGCAGAATGTTTTTCTTCTGCAAATGCTGCATTCGAGCTCAAATAACTAATGTGAAGCATTGTTACTGGAGAAAGCTGGCAAGCCTACTGAGCAGGTTAGCGATTCAGGCACAAATCCCTCACCGAAGGAACCTTTGGCGCCTGCTTTCTTTTTGAGTCCTAGATCTTGATTTTCAAATCGAAGGAGGGTGCAGCCCCAGGGGGCTGCAACTCCAAAAATTGCTCAGAATTTGTAGAAATTGGGCATCTACTCATATGTTGAAATATGGGAAAGGGAAATATAATTTGGGAACCTCTTCTGCAGCCCTTGACCCCAGCTAGCAAGATGAGGAAAGCGAGTCAAGCAAGTCACGCATGCAGGATGCATAGCTGTCAGTATATAATCTAACACTACTGAAATATATTTTCAAAGTGAGAATCACCCTAAAACTTCAAGCAAAACTTCCTTCTGCTTCTTGAAACACAGGGGTCCATACTCATAACTTGTCTTCACATGTAAATTTAAAAATATTTTTTGCAAGGGGAAGCAAGGAGGAGAATCCAGCCATGTAGAAAGAAGAATACATTTTCCCTCGCCTTCACTTGAAGCGATTTTTTAATCCAGGACTATAGTGATGGGCTAATAATAGAAAGCAGTTACGAAATGCACCACCTTTTCCCAGCAGATTCTGGCGGCGCAGCGCAGTCTAACTTCTGAAGATGTGTCTGCTGTTCTGACGGATCCCGGGCCCTCGTTACTTGTCCAGCACAACCACCTTTTAAACAGCCTGAAATAATGAAATAAAAAAAATTGGGCAAAGTCAGAAGAGATGTAAGCGTGTGTCTCCTTCCCTGGGGCCTGAGGCAGCTCCCAGTCCTATCACCTGGGGAAAGGGCTCACCTAACCCAGCATTAAAACTCGTGGCTCCGGAGCAGCTCAGACTCCATCCCATATTCTTCTCCCTCTGTGCTTCTGAGATAGCAGAGCTGCCGTGTCGTTATCTATACCTGTATCCCGGCACCTGAGCTTTCGGTTGGGAGGATGCAAAGGCGGGGAGAAGGGGAGGATGCAAGCACAGGGCTGGTCTGCGCCAGCATCCCCTCCTCGGGATGCAAGCCACGCGGGAGACGCGGACGTCCTCCACTGCCTCTCAGCTGGGCACCCTGCACGCCCGTTAGGGATACGGGGACCCTGAGGTAGCTGTAATTTAAACCAGAGCTGCTCAGGACAGATGGTGAGAGCTATGTAAGTGGCGTCCTGCTGTAATCCATTCAGGCTCTCGCACGGAGCATATCCCTGCAAGGGAGGAAAGCTGGCTCACGAGCTTTTCATCTTTTAGAAGAAAAAACAAAGAAAAATATTTCTTTTTTTTAGTGCCTGCTTTTCCCCCTCTTTGACATGTCCTGTATATACTGGGGTGTGTATTTTCCCTTTTCCCTGTATGTCGAAGGCACTTAATAAATAAAAGATGTGAACACAAGATTGCTATTCAAATTCGATTGTCTCAAATTATGTCTAGAACGAAACAAAAATCTAGTGATCTATGACTTTGTGTGGCAAAGGCAGCTCTGTGCTATTCAATGCAGTAGGAGAGACATAAAGGAAGAGTATTAAAAAAATGCCAACTAGCAAAGAAGAAGTAGGGAAAGTGCGATAAAGAACAGCTTAATACTTTGACGGTCTGAAGAGATTTTTCAACATAACCGTTACTAACACCAGGTATTCTTCTAAGCTCAGTTCTTACCATCACAAAACAATTAGCTCTTTGGTAGTCACAATCTTCCCTATATCTATATCATGTCTTTTCATTGCTTTTTATTTCTCTTTGTCTTCTTCTGCTTGACTGGTAACAGGCAGCACCCTTGCGCTGTATACTTATTTCAAGACTGACTGCAACAGTTATAAATATCTCCTCGGCACTGAAGGAGGCAAATAAAAAAGTGATGAGCTCCAGTAGCTGGAGTTCTGAATTGCTGCAGACAAGGGAGTCTGTCAATGAAGCCTTGTGAAATAAAAATATTGCTGGCTGTTTTTTGTAACTTTAAAGAAGAAACCTTTGGTTATATTCACAGTAACAGAGATAAAATTATGATTAGAATTGCTTTTCCTCTTGCACTTCGGCGCAGTACTTGATTAGCCAGAATGGATGTTTTCCTATAGCAGCAGGGCTGTGCTTGTTATCTCCTGAATATTTTGTCTTCAGGCACGATTTTGATGAAGATTTAGCAATAGGCTTTTAGCTCTGGGAAGGGGATTGGGGCATTTTGGGCTGCACCTCCTGCTTGAGGAGGCAGAAGAGCCACTGTATTTGCTGTATTACGACGTACACTAGCCTGTAAAGAATCACAGCGACACTTTTTCTGCCAGGTGCTGTGGAAGATCTGCACATCTCGTTCTTTGTCTGCAACAGCAGCAACACGTTTTTCTTTGTGCTTTCAAGAAATAAACACCGTGTGAATTTGGTGTCCATGCATAAACACAATTTAAAGTTAAAAGCTTAACAATACCTTTTTTTCTCCTTGTAATACGTCTTGCTACTTGCCAGTTATTCACAGTGTTGGGTATGCTCTTTAAATTAAAAAAAATAAAATAAAATTAAAGCTTCCCACAATTATGCGAGAGTCTGAGCACCTATTCCTTCAGCTCTGGTGTTTTTTGAGACCCATGCATCGGCTCCTGCAGGGACATTCCCCGTGGTCTTCGGTAGAGAAAGATAAATGATGGAGAATAGATCAGGAGATGGAGTTGTGTTCTAGATGTTTACTATGTCTTTTACAGTAGCATCTCCAGGATTCCACCAAGGATTAAGACTTCAGAGCATAACAACTGACTGCCTAGGAATTTGTCAAAGTATCAGGACAGGATTATCTGAAACAGATACGTGATCACAGAACGGGAGTTGCGCGGCACTCAGCAGCCGTAGCTCGCGGTGTGCTAAGCCCTTGTCCAAGGGCTGTGCTTTGCAGGCCCTTCTGGCAAAGGTAGCTTTTGTAGGGAATGTAGAGAGAAATAAAGCAGTCAGTCTGCAGAAGCCAACGAAAAAGCTCTTCATGTGCAAGGAGTAAAACTTGGACTTGCTTTGGAGATGAGAAGGTGGTCAGGTGGCACTGCTGGCAGACCAAAGGCAGGAATTAATCACGGGATAAGAGACCAGGTGCTACACAGAAGGATGAGCTACATGCTGCAGAACCCTAAAGGTGAGGACTAAAAACCTGTGGTCAACGAGTGAAGACAGGCGACAGTAGACGTTGCAATTTCACTGTTGGAATGAGAAACCAAGACGGGTGACGTTGCCACCGATGGCTTGAATGGGGCTGAGGCTCTGCACTGATGTTTTGTGAATGAAGATTTTGCTCGCGTAAGGGCTTAACACCAGTGCAGGTCAGAGCGACAAGGGAAATCTGGGCTGCGGTGCAACCGCTGCGTCTGGGGATGAGAGCGGGAGCTGGGGCAGTGTTCGGTGTGGGTGAGCGGCTGAGAAGGGCGAAAAGCCGCAGGCACCAGGCAGGCAGAGGTGCCTGCGACAGGCAGAAGGGAGGCAGTGCCAGGGGCTGCAGGGAGGAGCTGGAGGGAGGATAAAGGGGCACGAGGAGGGAAATCGGGTGGGGAGAGGCCCTACACGACCTTGCCCAGGGCTGGCTTTAGGAGCTGCAGGAATTGTCAGCTCAGCAGCAAGGAGCAGACAGAGCTGAAGGCTGGAGGAAGCTTAAGAGAGGAATGGCTTGTCCCCCATGGGAAGGGGGACATTTAAATTCCCTGTTGTCTGTGATGTCTGATCATGCTAGAAAGCATCCTTCCAACTCCGTTAATACAAGGAGGACTTGGATATTGATAATTTCGATGGCGCATGATGGATAATCTCGTTTCTGTACAGTACTCTGTATCCAAGCTGCTTTGCTCAATTAAACTCTGCTCAGCAGAGACTATACAAATCTGCTGTAAAGTTCATGCCATGACCACATTTCCTATCAATTTCTCCACCGGAATGTATATTAATGGAAACATGGGGATATATTAATTGTACCATTTTGAATAAATGCAACCTTAGCAGAGTACATTTTTTTATTATTATTTAATAATTATGAGTTCAGGCTTTTCTTCATTTCCTGCTGTGAGCTTTTAAAAGTCACTGCAATGCTGAAACATAAATAGAGTACGTGATGTAACACTTTGCCTAGGCAAATAACATAGACATTTTTACCCCAGGAAAATGTAATGAAGTTAAAAAAACTCATTCAGCTCATTTGAAATTTTGCTCTGTTGAAAGCAAATGAGGGACAGCCCAAATCAAGATGAAACAATATTTACTGAAAAATACTACACTAACATTTGCTAAGATTTGAGTAAGCAAAGAATGAGAAAAATCCATAGAGAGCATGAAAATAGTAAAAATTTTTGAAAATATCTTTAAAAACGAGGATGAGAAAATATCCAACCTACTTAAGTTTTTCTCGGCCATTCTGTTCTGTATGTAACAAAGCCCAGGTGGGATGATTCTCACATTCTCCCAGGCAGCAGAAAGTCAGAAATGGAGTCCAATGTAAGACACGAGGACAAGGCGACCCGGTACCATCCGGAACAGATGGATTATCATCTTTTACTCTCTTATTGCTCGGCCATCAAACTCCTCTCCCTTCCCCTCTTCTGTTTGGTTCCTTCTTATTTCCTCGTCTTTATATTTTTTCTTTTCTTCTTTGTCTTCCTTTCTTAGCCACTTGCCTTGTTCTGACAATATGATTACTTAATACTTACCTGCCAAATTAACTGACTTATTTTACCAACGAGGGGATATACCATTCCCTGACACTTGGTATTTGACAGTCCCACAATCTTTTCTATGTCCATGAGGTACACGCTATAACGGGAAAATTCCAGTAAGTATGGTGAGCTTTCTCTGCAACACGCTACTGTTACATACCAGCATGAACCAGTACATGTGTTGGTTTGCCCTCTCTGTTTGGCTTTTTAAGGCAATAAAACGTGAATAATTAAAAAAATCTTTTACAACCCACTCATCGTCTCCCCTTTATTCCAAAAATCACACCCAACTGACCTCTTACCGTGAACGCCATTCCGTTCTGCAAGACTCTGCCTTTTCACAATGAAAAGAAAAACCCCTATTCTGCTAATTGAGCAATTTGCTTAACTGGATACACTGTAAAAATGTATAGTGGAAATGCTAATGTATTAAGTATGAGTGTGTATTTGTATGCTTGGGGAAAAAGAAATGCTATATAGATGCTGTAGTTAGAATGCTGCGTAAGTACCTGGAGCAAAACAATTGTTATTGGAGGTATATTTTGGGGTTTACCTGCTAAGAGTTGTTCATTGTCAATAAAACGGAAGTAAATAAAAGGAAATTGCTTAAATTTGACCTGAAGTTTTTTTGTTGAATGATAACACATACAGAGCTTGAGGAATCACCTTCTTTTGCTATTTATTAGCACAGTACTTGGAGCCTAGCCATGGATCTGGATACCTTTGTGCAGAACCCACTGAGAAACAAGGGAGGGTCTCCTATGCCCAACTGCTTATCATGTCTTGCAAGACAACAGCCAGAGCAGGGAACACCTGTAGTACTCGGATGGTGTTGGTCAGTGCAGTAGGTTGTAGCACACCAGTCACCCCAAATTTGGCTGTGTTTTGCAGGAGAGCGGGAAAAAGGGATTTGAAGGACAATGGTGAGATTGCTTTGTGGGTGATTATCAGGGGTCCTTCAAAGCGTGAAGGATGGTATTAAGAATCATGAAGTGCCATCAGGTAGATGACAGAGGTTGGAGCTGTTGGCCGATAAAAGCAGAAGGTGACTTCTTGTCACTCAATAAGAGGTGGTGCCAATGTGTCAGTCAGCTATGAGGGGGCATGAAGTGAAGTCTGGCACTCTTTTTTTGATGTGATAAAATGTATCGAATTCTTGGACATGCCAGAAAAACAACTTAAACATTTTGGTGAGGAACAAGGAGTAAAAAAGGATAAAATTCCACTCAAGGGATTGTGCACAGGATGTAGGCACACCAGATGGCCAGGAGCGGTTTGGCAGATGGGGGAGCCACATGTTTAAAGTCACCTGTGAAATCATCGCTCACTTTTCAATGTTAGATGGAGTGCTGAGTGCTGCAAACCCCAAAGCCACAACCCCCCCCCCACTCTTCCCCTTTCAGAAACAGTACTGAGGACATGCCTTCCACGTTAGGCTCTGAGCGTGCTCCTGAGGATGCAAAACCGCAGAGGCCTAAGCACAGCTAGGTACAGCAGAAAATTGAGGCAAAGAACAATTTAGTTGCCACATCTTTGGTTTCTCCTTTCCTCGAAGCAGAAGGGGGCTGGGGCTCACCCAGGAGCTCCCTCTCTTGCACAGGGGTGCTAAGAGCAGAGCTGGAGTGGAGTCTAGAGTGGCCAAAAAGGCTTTTTAAGAATAGGCTACTGACTTCTTTCTTTGCTTGCTTTTATTTCCTGAATATTGCAGCAATGCAGTACCTACGTAATGTATTTCCACCAAAGAATACCCTGCTAGGGATTAGGTATTTGACACTCTATGAAATCTGTAGGCCTCCCACCTCAAAACCTTAATTGTTTTGCTAGGTAGGAGAGACAAGCAACATCAGGGCAACCTTACAGCGGACAGCGTCAGGAGGGTGAGCAGTGGAGGGAAATACCGAATGGAATTAGGAAGCAACTGAGAGACTGGGAGGAGATAATAGCCACTTCTTTATTGCTGCTTTTTCTTACATCTGGGACTGTTTTCTTCCACGTAATAAAAATGAGGCAATGGGAGCAGGAGCAGTGTTTGACATTTCAGTTTTCTTAAAATACAAGGGTGTACTGAGTTGCTGGTGTGGTACACGCTACGTCTACAAAGCTCACAAGGCTTTTTAAGCCTATACATTTATCTTGTTTTTTTCCCTTTTCCTTACACAGTCGAGGCCTCCAAATAGGGTCTATCATTCCGCAGCAACACTCTCCTGCTGATTTTCATCACAGTGGAGAGATGACAGAATGTCGTTTGCATTTGCTGAGGAGAAAACCGAAAGTCCCCAAAGGTCCGTGACTACTAAAGCAAAAGTATGGTTGCATCCCTCACAGGAAGACTTTCAGGAAAGATCTCGGAAATCCTCCAGTAGAAGATGCTACTTGGCAGCATTAATTTATTAAACCTTCCTTGTCAGGTGGTATGATTTATACCCAGTTTATAAAGAAGCAAGCAACAGCTTGCAGAAGTGAAGCAATTTTCCCACAATCCTCCAAAAGGTAGCAGAATAAGGACAGCAAATCATCTCTCTGCCCCCAGATAGCTCCAAGATCACCACATTTTTTACAGTGAGACTAATCAATGACTGGAGCAACCTCCCCAGGGACACGGCAGAGTCCCCATCGCTGGAGATTTTCAAGATGCGATTGGACAGGGTGCTAGATAATCTCATCTGGGCACCCTTTCCCATGAAAGGTTGGACCAGATGATCTTTCGGGGTCCCTTCCACCCTGGGCTGTTCTATGGTTCTATGAAATATAAGCCGGGCTTAGAATGAGAAAATTGCCCCACTGGGAAGCTAACAATTGCAGACCTCCAAGGAAGGACTGAATCTAAGAGTGAGGGAGGTTTTCTGTCCAGGATCCGTTTCATTCCTAGCCAGTTCAAAACCTCTTTTATACATAGAGAACAGTTTTTGCATGTTGTGTGGGAAATAAGGAAACGGGTTTGTTTTTCTTCTTTTACTTTCTCTCCACATACACTAGCAACTTTATGGGCAGGTATTTGAGGATAAATGGATTGCCTCTCTCACACAAAGGTTTTAAATAAAACGTCTCTTTGCTGACTAAAAGTAGGTTAGTCAATTTTTAGTGGCTTTCTTTTTCCACTGAAGATCATCACCTTATATTTGCTGCACAAATGACACTATCATCATAAAAGCTCTGGCTGTCGGGATTCACTGCACCATTAGACCAGATAGCAATGTAAAGTCCTAATGGAGAAATAAACATTTGAGCATCTTTCCTGATATCGTAATTGCCACATTTAGGTGCTGCTGTATGTGAAAACAGAAGTACATAGAAAATGTCCTTGTTCATTCCATATGCTAGAAATTTTACCATCCTGCCTGTATATGTTGTTGTATATATATGTGCGTGTGATATACACCAAAGCAGAAGTTTCCTTTCTCTTTATGTGGTGATGGGAGATGCTTTGTGACATAAAATGTAACTCCATTCTTGTTGCCTCTTGGAAAGAAAAACTCACATAAAAAAAAACCAACCCAAAACAACAACTGCTGAGAGAAAAGCCAAGGAAAAACGGCAGCAAGAAACTCTGAAGCTAGAAATGTAGCAAAATGATGGTAACAGAGATGGAGTCTCAAAGCCAGGAAGCTATGACAAAATTGGCATGAGGCGCTCGGAAGTCCTTGACGTTTTTTGGTAGGAGGCATAGTCATGCCACGTTCCAGAGATTTTTATCCTGTACTGGGCCAGCCGGCCAGCTCCACTGAGCCTCTGCAGTCCCTATGGGGGAAAACCCGCCGCCTTAGCTGGGATGTGCTGGCACAGCTGGGAAGCTCAGGCACATGCACAGGTGACGCCAGGATGAGGCCCATCTCCTTGTTTTGCTGGGCTGACACCCTCAGCACCCGGGGTCAGAGACGTACTCACACAGCACCCATCATCTCTCTGGCAGAGTGCTCGGCTGCGATGGCAGTGAAGTTTGGCTTTTGGAAAGTGGGGGTCCAAATGCGTTCTCTGTTGCAGACACATATTTAGGATAAATTTAATATAGGTGCCCTAAGGAAAGAACTTGACATGATAGATCAAAGTAGGGAAAAGGGTGCTTGCTGGTAAAAATCCCCACTGAATTACCCTGGCAAAGGGCACTGGTAACGTTAGAAGGTCTGGGTTTAGGAATGTACGGATTTGGGAACAGATTTTGTTGACCTCTTTTCCCAGAGTAATTGAAAATTATTCAGCTCTGCTGAGTGCAACTGCCAGTAGCTTCTGCTTCATATAATTGAGTTCTCTACCCTCAGTTTGTTTGCCTGTGTTTCAGGCTTTGAAAAAAATAGCACTTAACCTTTTATTGTTTATTCAGACTTATTTAGAGAAAACAAAAATCTCTGTGGCTGGCTGTATCAACTATGCACATTTCTGCTGAGCTCTTGAATGAGGTGAGTGTCAATAAAAAGCAGCTCAAAACCTCTTTCTTCCAGGGTTATTACTGACAGTGCAAACAGTTGTGAATGATATTGGATGTCCCCGATTACGTTAGCATGTGGAATGGATGCAGCCCCATTCCCGTCAAAGGACTCAACACGTATTTGTGTCAGGCAGATACCTCGTGGGGCAAATGCCTGCAATTATTGTGTCATCTGCATTTGGGATGTCACCCAAAATATGAGAAACACTAAAAAGTAAAAATATTAGAGAAGCGGTATTTTAAGTGTCTTGAGCTCAGAGAAAAATCTCACTGCAATTGGAATCCACTGCTCAGGTATGGAACTTCCCAATGCAAAGTTCAGGGCTGCTGCTGAGATGGGTGTGATTCTATAGAACACAGGAATCTCGCCTGGGTTTTGCCTCATCATTGTCTTCTCTTCCACCACATTTAAGAGGAGGCTTTGTAGCTCTCTAAAGCAGCTGCTTTAGAGCTCGGTGTGCCTCCTGGGCAACCTGCCTCCTAGCCCTCTTATTCTGGTATGTTTAGCCAAATTTTTTGATGTGTAAATCTCAGGATGACATCTCAGTCGTAATGAGGTAGGTGTATTGGTTAGATTACGCACAAAGCTTCAAGCAGCACCAATTTATTTAGTAGCAACTGATCCAAATTTCTTTATTTTTTCAATGTCTTGACACTTCTTCAAGGCCAATTTCTTACTCTGTGGGCCGATGTGTACTCCCAGCCTGTCAGTGACCCCCTGCGCAGTGCTGGTGTTACCAGCACTGATGGGTAACTTCTGACCGGCATATCATGTGTGAAAGAGGCATTTTTAACGTAGGTCCAGTGACCTTGTATTTTTTATTCTTGAGTCTTGCTCCTTAAACAGGGCACCGGGCAGCAGGCTGCTTGCATTGGGCTGCCTGAGAAGGCAGGCGGTAGGTTTGCAGTGCCTGGCAGGAGATTAAAGAGGGTTTACAGAGCACTGCAGGCAGGGAGCTGGAGAAGATCAATGTAGATGAGGATGTCAGGGAGAGGGGTACATCATGTCGCCTGGAGAGCGAGCTGGAGTAAGAACCAAAGAGCTTTCGTTCTTCCTACAATGGCTCAAATTCCTCAAGGTGAGAACCTGCCCAGGGAGGGCCTGGTCCTTGCTCTAGGGTCTCTGACATCTTGAAGCGCAGCTGATGAGTTGGGTCCACATCCCTTTGGCTGGTAATACCCGGAAGGGGAAAATAGAGTCTTTATCACAGGCTGTTGAGGTGCTGTGGAGCTATCATTGTTGCTGAAGAAAATCCGTGATGACCAAATGGTGTGTGACTCCCTCTCCCGGGGCATGTGCCCTCTCTACAGACCTTCACAGGGCACTTGGAAGCCCGGATGCACAGTTGCTGCCCAGGACATGGAACACACGGCCGCTGTGGACTCCTCTGTGACTACAACACAGTATCAGGTGTTCTTGCTGGCTTGTAGATCCAATGATTTTGGGACTCATTTTTGCCATCTGTGGCAAAGGAAACAAGTACAAGCCATGGGAGTGTACTTGTGGAGCGGGGAATACAGAAGGAAAAGCTTGGGCTTTCCCCTTCAGCCTCTGATTTCTGCGCTTTTAGCTTTTCTGGTGGGTAGGGTATGTCCTGTGGCAACCTTCATAGTCAGGCACAGCAGCTTTTGGTGCTCTGAAAAGAAAATGATGACTATCCTCAGCCTCTACTTTTCAGAATAAATCTTGTCCAGAATAGCTCTATTGTTCCTCACACAGTAGAAAACTGTTGGCTTTCCACGACTTTGGCAGGGTCCTAATATCTCTGAGGGCGTGATTTCAGCTGAGACTGTGTCTGTGAATAACCTTTCACAGGCAGTGATCTTGCAAACATTCTGTCATGTCAGTGTTCTTACAGGTTTTTCCATGCATGAATGTACATGACTGTTGGAGCTGAGGGCTTAGGCATGGAGATGTTATTTTTTGCAAAGGTAGTCATTTTCCCGGGTTTAATGTCAAAAACCTGTGTTCAGTCCGGATTGTTTTCTACAGTTCTGGAGGCTTATCAAACTACATAACTTCCTAATTAGGACCATGTGTAGTTGTTTCAGAGAGACTCACCTGTCTGAGCAAATGAATGTTTATTATGTTTTAAAATTAAAAGGAAGTTGGACTTGTTTTTGCAAAGATGCCCATAAGTCTCTTGGTCTTTTGGCACATGGATCCAGACAATGTATTTGCGTACAACCTTCTTTACATACATGCAAGGTTTCCTGGTGGGAAAAAATAATTCAAGCCTATAGTTGTGCAGTTCTTGACTGCCACTTGATAGAGGACAGAACCTTATATAAACACGTATGTGCTAATAAATAGCAAATCCAGGCATGCCGGTTTCATGTTTCTCTGACTCTGGGGTGTTTATCATTGTCTGGCATGCCTCTTTCATTGCCTTGCCCATAATTTCCTACAGTCACAGGAAACACCTATAGGAAATAGCCTGGCCATAGGATGCAAAGATCACAGTCATCTCAGCCATTCATTACCGCCTGTCATATTAGAAGAACCGAGGTTACAACAGTGTTTCCTCCTTAATCAGCTGGAAAAGAAGGGTCCTCCCAGGCAGGTGAAATACCACTTACTTTTCTCTTACAAAATGGAATGATTTTGAGCAGTGCCAAGCCATTAAAGATTTTGCAGTGTTGCGGAAAGGCTGTAAGGCCACTCGGTTGCTGACACAAGCTGGGTGAGTTTAAAGGCCAGATCCTCAGCGGGTGCAAACTGGTACCCTTCAGTTGACATCAGCTGAGTGATGGAGCTGCTGATACACCCCAAGGAGCCTTAGAGAATTAGGCTCAACCAGAGGGCCTGCAGTGCTGCAAGTACTGTTTTACTTTCCCAAATATCGTTCCAGTAACTTCATTCAATTAATTTTTTTTTTCCTGTTCTGTTAGTGAGTGTAATCTATCAGAATCTGATTGTGTCCACTGCAGTACAGTGTATTATCAAGCCCATATCTTTCTCTCCAGCCTGCTCGCTAAGCTGGGCACAGTGAAGACACGCTCTGAATGCATCTAGGTTCATGTTTAAATCATGTCTGAAGTTCTACAGTGGTTCACTTGCTTTCTCTCTTTCTTTCTTTCTCTTTTCCTTTCTTTCCTTTCTTTCTTCTTCTTTTTTTTTTTTTTCCCCCCCTCTAATCACAAGCCACAGCAGCTTTTTATGGCCTGTTTTGATACCTGGAAGAACTATGAAGCCACTGCTCGTGATACAGTTTGGGTTGAGCCTGGTTGGTAGGGACAGGTTAAAAGAATTAATCTAAATGAAAGTGCATGGCCTCTTGGACCCAAAATTGGTTGGCTTGCCAGTCCCAATTCATTTATCTCACAAAAAAACCAAACAGAAAAAAATCCTCAGCAAATTCCTATCAGTTTCACAGGGGTCATTTGCTTCTCTGGCTTCCACTAAGGATATCATTATGCTCTTTAGTCCTAACCCAATCTTAACCTGCTCAGCTTTTAAATAGTTAGTTTAATTAATCCCCTGTCTTTCTGATTGTGAGTGCTATGTATTGCAAGTGAGAATTTGATGCAAAGCATCACTAAATTAATTAGTTTTGGCCCTGATCCACCAGATTTAATGGGGGTATTTGCACGTTCAAAGGTAGACAACTGTTGAAGTGCCTTATTGAATGGGGCACTTCTCCCTTAATGAGAGGGGGCTAGGCGGCTTGGCCTCTGGCTGCTGTATGAAGTTAGCAGGGGTACTTCTTGCCTCAGCAGACAACCTCTGCTCCTGGTAAACCATGGCGGTATTTTAGTTGTATCTTGTACAGAAGTGGAATACCTTGAATAATCTTCATCTTAGTCTCTGCCGCCTTCTTCCATATCCCTGTGTTACCTCATATTGAAGCTGTTCCCACTGAATTTGTCGTATTCTCTATACACATCTTATGAAGCGCTCTGGTTAAGACCACGTAATCTCTAGTTTGAAAGGTTTGATTGAAGACAGCTTAGATGTCAGATTATTAACAGAATTAATCCTGTCTCTTCATGGACTGGAATTGTTAATTTGATTCTCAGCCAGCATCTTACTGTTATCTTGTAGACTGAGATTAAACTTGATGCTACCTTTGGGTTGTTGCAGGACGATAGTGTATTCCACATCAACAGACACCACTTTTTAACTCTTCATCAGTGTGTACATAAGGGAGAGGGAGGGCAAACATTGCCAACCTGGCTTTTGCTCCTGTAGCTGTTTAGGGCAACCCACTGAGCAGCTGAAGCTCTAAGTCCTCCTCCGGTGAAACTCTGGCCCTGTTGAAATTCTGAGTATTTCCCATCCACCTCACTAAAGCCAGAATTCTGTTCTGTGAATTTTCATGGGCTTTTCTCAGTATAGGAGGATACCTGGGCCCAAGGAACCAAGGAATCCCAGCCAAATACCACAAGTATGATTCTCCCTTGCTCTGGGAGGGATACGAGCAGCAGTGTATCTGTCCAAAAAAGTCAACGTCCATCCTGAATGGTTGTTCACATAAATTTGAAAGTTTGCAGGCCCTGTGCTGTAGTACATCCCATTTCTACCATAATTACGATTTTACTTGATTGACTCACTTTTCCCCAAGGCTCCCATGCCCCACCGGCTCCCCAGGCCAGCACGAGAGGACTCTCACCTTCCCCAGAGCCGGGATCCTGACCCGGAGCGGCCCATGGGAAGGAGGCCATTTTCCTGGGGCAGTGCCCAGCCAGCCCAGGGCAATGCTGGCCCGGGCACCCAATGCTGACGGGTGTTTTGAGGAGAGAACAGGGGTATTGAATAAATACATGGCAGCCTCCGGTGGGAGCCCTGCCACTGTTAAATTTGTAGCCAATTAGCCGTGTTGCACAATTCCAGCAGAGTAACACCAGTCTCTATAGACCCGGTATAGAGGGAGAAATTAGTTTAGACAAATACCTCTTAATCCCTTGTTCTTGGCTGGTCTGGAGCGCCTACTGCTAAGTGCTAATAGCATTGGGAAATCCCAATTCCCAGTGTCAAGGGCTTAGAAGAATCGGTCTATTAAAGGGAGACATTTATTTTGCATTAGCTTTGATCGGCGGCTCCAAGGTGAAATCTCCTTAAATAAATAACCCCCGCGGCCTCCCGCTCGGGGGGACGCGGGGCCTCGCACCGGCCGCCCGAGGGAGCCGGCACCAGCCGACGCCGCTTTTCCGCCGGGCCTTGCCCCGCGGGAGCAGCCGCCTACCCGCGGCGGGCACCCACGCAAACCGGCGCCGCTGGAACCGGCGGCCTGCTGGCGAGACGGGCCTGGCCGGGTCGGGCCGAGCCGGGCGGTAACGTGAGGTGAGGTGAGGTGCCAGCCGAGGCGGCGGCGGAGATGGCGGCGGCGGGTGGGCGATCTCGCGCTGCCCCCCGGCGGCCGTTAAC
>VYZV01007127.1:249688-283145 GCA_013401275.1 Pandion haliaetus | reverse complement strand
CCCCCCTCAAGCCCGCCACCCGGTACCGGCACTGTGAGCCAGCTCCCTGGGTTTCCCTCGCCCTCGAAGCCCTGTGCTGAGGTGGGGGCCGGGGAGTCCCCCTTGGAGGGCAGGGCGGGAGCCGGTTGTGGCCCCGGCGGGAGCCGTGACTCGAGGGAGGCCCGGGGAGCCGAGCGGGGCAGGGGGGCAGCGGCCTCGGCCTTTGCGGCACCAGCCACCGACACCCATTTTGAGTATGAAAGCGTCACCCTTGGGACGCGAAGGCATCGGTGTTGCAAACAACAACAACAACAACAAAAGCTTAAGACTGGAATGACTCAATCGGCGTCGCTGTACCCTGTCCTCGTGTCAGGTAGCTGGAGACTTTCCGTGGCATTAAAGGATAATATCTTGCACCTGGGGCTGCCGTGAGGCACAAGAGTGTATTTTTAAGCTTCGGCCTCCCCATGTGTTCTAGATGCAATTTGCCAAATGATACTGATGTATAAATAAGCTAACCATATAATAAAAGATGAAAATTGTATGGGAAGCTTCCCGGACACAATTATTAGGCCCTTGTAACGTTATAACATTACTTATGTGCTCCAGAAGCTTCTGGGACTGAGGGGAAATTGCACTGACACATGCAAAGTAACTTAGGAATTGATCAGCATTTTCAGATCACAGAGTGGCGTGCAGGGGAAAAAAATAATGTATTGCTTGTAAATACTAATTATTTGCATGCACTGGGTCTTGGTCCATAATTGGACTGTGAGCAATCTGTACACATAAAATGTAGCAATTTCTGTACTTATGTAAGTAGCTGTTATCTAAAAATTACATAGCTTACTACTGTGTTAACTTTACGACTGCTTCCTGGCATTGCTTGGACGCGTGGTACCTGCAGAAGGCACCTGCTGGGTTTCTGAATGCATCAGGTACATCCTAGCATTTCCGTGACTTCAGAGGAATGTTAATAGCATGACAGTAGCACAGCAGGCTTCGTGGAAGAGTGGCGGGGAGGGAGGATGAGCAATGACGGTTACATTAGGGCCACTTTGTGAGTGTCTAAAATAATTTTACAGACGAAAAACCCATGTAAGCAAGGATGTGAAGATGGAATGGGTGCAAGTTGGTTTTCTAAGTGGCCAGCTTGCAAGTACGCAATTATTTTTCAGCTGTAAGTAGCAAACGTGGCTTCGGGTTCCTGCTTACCTCTGAGACTTTTTTTCAGGGAGACCGTTGGGTCTGTGCGATGGCTGCCTAATCCACAGATCGGTTATTTGGGTACGCTCTTGCTCTGGTCACCTTTTCCATCCCCCTCGGCGTTTATCCATGGGGTTAGCATCCGTTACACTGTGGTTGCAGCTACGTTGTCAGGAGCTAATAACCATAAGCTGCCTCTGCTCTTGCTCTGGGAGAGTCAGATAGGCTTTTCTGTGTGACAGGGCCTCAGCTCAGCTTGGAGGCGTGATATCGCTCTACAAGAGGTGAGCCCAGTTTATGGAGCAGAGCTGGCATCCCCATTGCTGACCGCTCCCACATGTGTAGGCTGGGCATACTTTCCATTACGGAAGGTGGCAGGGGTACTCCAGGGATGGGACTTGGCCATGAGTCATGTGTAGTTCTCTAATGAATCAACACCTTTGAGCGCAAGAATACTTAATGGGAAATTCCCCATCTGCAAGGTGCTTAGCGCCTTGGCAGTGGGAAATGTGAGGACTACTGGAGGCGTCTTGACTGTGGCAAAGATACCCAGTGGCTAAGGTTAAGGCAAAATGAAATTCACATTGGAAATAAGTTGTGGATTTTTAACATTTAATTAACTATTCAGACAGATTGCCAGGAGGTGTAGCACATATTTTTTTTCCATTGCTTTTAAGTTTTTAAATGAAGACTGGATGTCTTTGTAGGAGATACACTCTAATCCAAATGTAAATTGTTGGGATCAATGCAAGAATTACTGGCTGAACTTCTCTGGCCCTTGCTATGCTGCATGTCAGACTAGATGATGCTAACAATCACTTCTGGCCATAAAAATGTGTGAGCAGTAGAAAATTATAAGTTTGAGAAGAATAAAATGATACGAAATTAACTCCATAACAGAAATATTTTTGCAACATAAACTCCTCTTTAACTTCTGTTGCATTATTTCACATTCTCAGTGAAAGCAACAGATTTGTAGCTGTATTGTCACATTAAAAACAACAGCTGAGAAATTTAAATGAGAAAAAATTAATGTAGGTCAAAAGTGAGGGAATTGACTCCCAATAAAAGGTGTCTGCCCCTATTAGTTTGCTACTCCATTTTTCTGCAGAGTAGCAACTTCCTGCAGCCATTGCTTATACTTGACCTACTCGATTTTTAGAAATTCTCCCATTTCAGGCATGATAGGATTGAATAGGTAATTTACTGTGCCTTTCTTGATAGGTATTTGTATTTAACCCTCTCAGACCACTGTCTTGCAGAACTCAAAGCAGGCTTTCAAGCTCTCCACGTTGGCCCAGCAGTCCTGGGAACAAACCCCTGACTTCCAGGAAAACAGAAGTGGCTCCTGGGACCTTGCATTTGTTTGGCATGTTCAAAAACCTCTGTGAATGAGTGGGAGATGGAGGCTAAGGCAAATACAATTCCCATGTGACTACAGAAACTGCTAACTCCATGTAATCTAAGTCCACTGAAGCAATGTGTGTACATGGAAGTCAGTAAAAACAAAATTCATATAATGAACTACCTTTTTGCTTACTGTTTTTTTTCTGAGAGTTGTCAAAGAAAGGAATAGAAATGAAAGCTGATTTCATAGCAGTTGAAAAAGTCTTTTTTTTCCCATAAAAAGAGGGTGCAAAGGCCCCATATCGCTAATCTTTTTCTTGCCCTCTCTCAAATGTAATTCCTGAGGAAGGACTTGATCTGCCTGGAGCTAAATTATGTCTTGTTGTTTTGCTTTATTTTGAAAGGTGGAAATTTTTGAGCTGTCTGTTTCTATGTTGGATGAGGTGAAGCAATAAATTCTGGTTTTGCCACATTTCTTCCTGGTGAGATTTTCAAGACTTGCTTCCCTAGCCTAACAGAGACCTGGCCCAAGATAGGTTCCTCTGTGACACATTTTCAGTGAGAAACCATCTGGGCTGCTCATTAGCTCCTTAACCAGGAAAAAAAGGCCTGTTTTCCAAAACTCTTCCATAGTAAGAGAGAGAACTAGGTACTTGGATGTGATTCATCTGGGCCATTTTCAGCTGCTGCATAAGGATGAGGTAAATTGTAACTTAGAGAAATTTCTCTACAAGGGACTATAGACTACTAGCTCAGCTATAAATGTCTGCATTGTATTCACCTGGTGTTGACCATCGAACATTAACTAGGAATAAACATGAAAGAATAGAGGAGGAGAGAACAGGAGGTAATGTTTCCCAAAAATACTTAATAAGGAAAAGACAAATGCTTGCAAAGCAAAAGGGGTGTGGGAATTCAAAGAAAAGGGAAAAGGGGAAAGGGGAGGAAGAAGGAATGTACCAGAAGACAAAAAAAAAAAAAAAAAGGGTTTAGCTCTTTCCCTTTGCTGGGGCCAGGCTGGAGAAAACAAAAGGTGGCTAGGTGTTTTCTTGTAACTGCACTAGTTGAAGTCTAGCCAAAAGAGGAAGGGTACCACTTGTTTTCAACAGAATATAACCCAGTGGTAGGGCTTGGAAAACTGGTGAATGTTGAAATCTTCTTAAGACATCATTTTTGCTCAGCTGAGTGCTGCCTTTGATACTGCCCAAGCATACTCTTATGTAACAAGCACTTATAGCATCCAGCGCGTTACATGTTCCTCTTCACTTTGCCCTGCATTTCTCTGGAAAACAGCTTATGTCTCTGTACAGGTGGGGGGAGAGTATGAGAAGAGACGGCTACTTTGGGCACTTGCATTCCAACACAGTGAAATATCAGGAGGGAAACTACCCCTCTCCCCCCTTCCCCAGAAATTCAGCCCGAAGCTGCAGCCTTGCCTATCTAGACACAGCAGCCCCAGACTCAGGGTCAGTATGGGTACATCTGCTCTAGTGATTTGGGATAGTACTGAGAGCATTCCTGACACCAGAGCTTGATTGTGCTGTTAAATTTAGAAGTGGTCCCTGGCACAGTTTTGACCTGGGATGACTAACATTCTCTCAAACAATTTTTAGACACTTTCGTTGCTTTCAGGTCCAAGTGCCCTTTAACCATCAATCAGCTGAGAATATTTTCTCTCCCAATTTTTTCTCAGATCCGCATATCTAGGCTGTGTCTAGTGTTTCCTTGCAGGTTGCTGTAACAACTGTGCTTTCTTTTCTGTTTCACAGACTTTCAAACCTCCCCAGAATCAGAACAAATTCCTCAGCCTTGGAAGCACTCCTTTGTTTGGACTGTCACAAATATCGTCAGTGTGTGGCTATTGATTCAACATCTCGGCAGACAAAAGGACCATCCTGGGTTCTTACACTTGCCTTTAAATGAAAGTTGTCAATTAGGCCCTTCAGTTTCAAAGAAGTTTAAGCTGACCAAACAATCTGGCACCTATTCACTCACACAAAGGGGAAGAAATCAGCAGAAGTAAATATTGCATATTAAATCTCCTTGTCTATGAAATCCAAACAGTTGCCAAACTCTGCTGGTTGTCTCTACATCTCAGTTGCTGTCTAAACTCTTAATTCCAGAAGCTAAAGTATGTATTCATGCCACCATTGTCTGAGCTGCAGTTGAACACTGCAATGACTTTTAATCCGCTTTCTTTCTTCCCTCTCTTGTTCCTTGACCCTGGACCTGTCAAGATCACTTACTTTATCTACTACTCTGATTGTATAGTTCAGCTCTTTGAATCTCTCCTCTAATTCCTGTTTTATTTATTTCCTGTTCTGTAATTCTTTCCCTCACATCTTGAGCCAAATGAACATCTTTGTCTTCTTCTTTTATCATAACCTATTAAACCTCTTATTGCTCTGTTGGATCCTGTTCCAGGGTCATGGATGGCCATAGAAGATTCTGGCTGTATTTAGCTAGGAACTGGAGTCGGTCCTCTACCCGTCTGCATTACATTTCCTAAATGTCCATCTTTGTGGCTTTTGCTACATTTGCACCAGCACATGGAATACCCTTTCTATCCAGGGCAAGACATTTTTTAGTCCATTGGCGCTCCCTAGGTTTTATAGACCCGATTCAAATCTCCAGAGCCTGTCTATGATACAAGGGGGTAACTAGGTACGCACAAGAAGCTTTGCTGAAAACTGCCAGACTAACTGGAAAACCAGGTAGGATCAAGGTAGTCAAGAAAGTAGCCTGGCTTTAGGTCTTAAGTTTTCTGGTGGTCAAGCCTGGAACCATGTCATAGAATCACAGAATCATTTAGGTTGGAAAAGACCTTTAAGATCATTAAGTCATTTCTCATACGGCTCTCTAGGGAGCTCCTCTAAGATTGTGAAAGACCATTTTCGAAGTCTGCACCCTGTCTGATTTCCACCTTAGACTTCCACACGCATCTACAGCTCAGGAAATGTCCTAACTCCCAAGTTATATCTGTTTTTTTGGTGCAGCTCTCTATCTATGCTGCTGAAGAACTAACACAGCTGTACCATCAAATTAAACTGTATGGAAGGAGATACCAGCCTAGGTATGCTCTGGCTTTGAAGCAGAGGAGCTCATAGGACAGACCAGCAAATTTTTAGCAAAACAGTTTTTGGCATGAAAACGCACTGATTTGTTAACATGTTTTCTTGGAAAAGTAGGATCTACCTGAGTGTGGTTAGTGGTTCAAACACTAGTGACCTGCACTGAGGGAGTACCTAATACATTCCTTTGTGTGCCTCTGAATGTTCTGGCCACCACATTTTCTCTATAAGATTTCTTGAATTCTTCCTTATATTCTTATTTGGCCTACAAAATATTATCCAGTCCTGTGACGGGGGGGTGTACCTGTCACATTTTTTTCTTTTTCGAAGAAAGAAAAAAATCCAATGTGAGAATAAAGTAGATTAACAACTTTTCTCTCTGGTGTGGAATACAGTGCGTGTTTTTGGCCAGCCCTAGTTGATGGCTGTTCCAATAACCTGTCTCATGTGCAGATTTTCTTGTAAAAATATGTCCCTGCACTAGTTCACATTCTAGTTCTTTAAATATTATAATGACATTCCCTAGTCTGTTATGAAATCCATGAACTTCTCAGTCACATTTCCTGTTACCCAGGTAGCAAAGATGTAAGGTTCCATTCTACAGCCCTCTCGAGTCCTACTGTGACAATTTCTGAAAGGGCTTCTGGAGCTGTGTGTGCTCCTCTGGAGGCTCCACCTTGCCCAGCAACCTGTCACAAACCAGAGGCAGCCCTAAATACCTCAGGGGGAAGGTACAAGGAAACCTGTGTCAGGCATGTCTAAATTAACCTGCTCCTGAACAAAGATTTCCCCCTGTCAATATTACAAAAAAAAAAAAAAAAAAAAAATTGAAACCTTGAAGCAGGAAGGTAGTTAGTTTTTCTCTGAAATGGCTGCCTTTTTTTGAGCGTTTCTAAATCCACAGAGGTGCCTAACCCTCTGCTGAGCCCTGCTGGATTTACTACATCGTGTCGTTGGGCTTTTCACATGTTAGTTGTGTGAAAGCGTGCTTTCTTTTGTATAAATTTTGAATCTTCCGTGCTTAAATTTTGTGAAATGTCTTTTTGTTCTTGAGTTATGATAAAAGGGCGTGTGTGTGTGTGTAAAAGTACCTCATCTATCTTTTCTATCCTTCTCCTTATTTCCTCTTCTTTTGATCATTTCCTTTTTTATTCATTTCATCTCATCTCTTAAGTAAACAGTCCAATTCTGTTCCATTTTGTTTCATTTCTGAGGTTTTCCATGTCCCTAATTATTCTCATCACCCATCTCTGAACTCTTTTTCTATCTGCTACATCCTTTTTTGACATTTTAGGTGCAAATTGTTGCAGGTGCAATTTAGATCACTTAGATGTCCAAGTCCCTGACTTATGGATGCAATCAAGGACTCAGACATCTAAGTAACTGGATTGCAGACACAAATAATTACGTTGCAAAATGTGCCTGCAAGTTTTGTGCCCATGAGAAATGGTTAAAGCTAGACTAAAGATCAGAGCCTTAATCACAAGCAAAATATCCCCATCACTCTTTAAAAAAGAAAAGGACCCACTCCATTTGAACAGGGTTCTATCACAGAAAAAAAATCCATTTAAACTCTTCCTATATAGAGCTATATCGTAAGTGTAATAATGAATAGAATAATCAGCCAGAAAGACATGGAACAGCACCCTAATATCCGAGGACCTTACAGGGAGAGAAGAGCACGAGAGAAGCAGAGAGCACGAGAGAAGCAGAGCTTCCATGATAACCAGTGTTTATCATTTGCATGTTTCTGCCTTTAAAAATGAGACTTGAGATGGTTTCCTTTGTGGCATCAAAACGTTTCTTCCATTTATCTACAAGAAGGTCTAAGAGACTGTGTCCATGTCCACAATCTGACATTCTAGAAAATTCAGTCTAACATTATTGAAAAATATTTTGAACAAGAGTTTATCATTCTTTCTCGTTATGGATTAAATGTCTTTCTAGGATGAGGATTCAGTAGATTGCAAAGTTCAGGTCGTGCTGTTTGATGGTGCTGGTGGAAAAGTTGGAGTGAGACCTGATTTTCTTTGAAAGAAACAAGAATATTTGAACTAGAACTTTATTTCCTATATTTTCTGTATTGATTGAAGCAAAGTTTTCATTGTCAGTTGAAAAATGTATCATCTATCTCCTCTTTCAAATGTATGAAGAGGAGTTTTCATGCTTTTCTGCTATTTCTTTTGAAAGGAAAAAAAAATCTTTTTGTCTTTGAAAACCAAAGATTTCTAATATTCAAGATCAATGAAATATTCAATATCGGAAAAATTTCTGTTCTGTTCCTTCTCATTAGACTTTCTTATTACAACTACACTGAAAAAGAAAACAAAAGCTACTTAATAAATAGCAAGATATAAATACTTAAAGTAGCACCTAGGTATATTCTAGAATTGGACATCATGGTAAGCTTCATTTTTAATCCATAAACATACATAAATTTCAAAGTATTCTGGCTCTGTAATGCTACTCTCTCCTATGGACTGTGAGCAGTGGAAGAGGAGAGGAAAGCTGGCAGTGTGAATGTGTAATAGTGTCTGGGCAATTTCAGCTAGCTTTTTCCTCCTCTCCTCCAAAATTCTATTTTAATTTCTGGAGCATTTCAGCCCTGTGTCTGCTCCAGTCCCAACTTGTCTGCCTCCTTTTTTCTGCTAGTCAGCATTCCTAACTAGTGGCTTTTGGTCACCTTATGAGGCTGAGATTGGTTAGATGTTATTGCCAAACCTCAGTACGGACAACACAAAAATAAGTCAATTTCCACTACAAAATAAACTTCAAATCTCACCAAGCCTGCCTATGGTACAAGACGTTCCTTTCCATAAGGGAGATGTTATTCTCACTTAACTAAATGCCATATTATTTACTAATGGGTCCACATTTCAGATAACCTTGAAGAATTATTTATCCTCAACTATGTGCTCCTCGTTACTCACATAAGAGGACTTATGCACGGAGGAATCACTTAACTTTAATTAGATGGGCCATATTAAGTCCCTGAAAATAAGCATTCTATCTATAATTGCTTAAATATTTAATCAGCTCCCAATCAGAAATCCTGTTTGGATAGGCACCCATGATCCTAGCTTCTTCTCACTGAAGACAATGAGAAAACTCCAAGTAATTTTAAAGGGAGCAGGAACAAACTCAGTGCAAAAGTGTCATTTATTAAATTAAAGCAAATGAGCTCACAGAAAGGAAGAAGAACTGTACAGGCATTTTTCAGTGCACTTTCAGAGAATAATATCTCTCTGAAATTAAGCGAGGTTGATTAGTTAGGCTAACTGGTATGACTTTGAACTTGGGCAGAAGTTGCTGCAACGGCCTCTGAGACTCGCAGCCGGTGCCTGTTCCTGCTTGATGCAGCATTTCTCCCTACTCAGAGCTCTGATGGTTTATGCTACACTGACTGTCTAGTAGTGGGATGATGAATATAAAGACCCTTCCTTTTCCACAGGTGGAGCAGAGCAGGGGAGAAGCATCATTAATGTCACAAGACCAGGGCCCAACAACTTGGAAGCAGCAAGCATTAGCCTTAGCAATTGTGTCAGAGTTGAAATGGGTGCAGCTGTGTGGGTGCATCTCCTCTGCTCTGCTCCTGGTCAAATACATCTAGTGTGGTCCCTCTATGGCTTGAGATGCCCTGGCTGATACTAGACTAGGACAGCGGGCTGCAGAAACCTCTTAAGGCCCATGCTGGTCTCAACTGTCAGCCAGGAGGGAGCCCTTTCTCTCCCTTCCTTGCTGAGTTTACTGGTTGCCTGTGTTCTGCTGGAGATGTAATGTCTGCTGCATGCACAGCGAACATACTGTGAATAGCTTTGCACAGCTAAGAGGGCCTGCTGCTATAAATGCTCTTGTGCCTGCGCAGGCTTTCTGTGTGTTCACCTCTTTCTTGTTTGTATTACTATGGCCCTGAGGAGTCCAAACTGGTTCAGGATCACAATCACAGTGCACAAGGATGATCTTTTGTAGCTTACAACCAAAGCAGCAGGCAAAAGTTGTATGAAAAGTCAGTCCTGGTGGCTTTTGTAGACACTGAAAGGCCTGCTGTTAATGTCTTCAAGAGAGAGACTTTCACAGGAAGGCTGGAGCTCCTCTGAGACTGTGCTCTTGAAGGCATTACGAATCGCTGATGGATAGCTAGAAATTTAGTCCTTGCAAGCAGTGGCTGCCAACCAGTGTCCATGTCATCCCTCCACTGCCACCCTGTTCTTCCCCATCCAAGCATCTCCCTCTGCTGTAGATGGCATATTGCTCCAGCTGGTATCACACCAGCCTTGTGTCCTCTGCCCCTGATCAATTTTTTAAATCCCATTAACATTGAGAGGCTGTAGCTATGGTTCTGATTCGCTTGGAGAGGCCGTAGGAGTTCAGGAGATGAGGACATGGGTGAATACTTTAATGCTCTAATGCAATTGGTTCCTTGATTCTCATCTGCATCAACCATGGGAACACCTCTCTTGGCAAAAATATAGTTCGTGCTTATAGCAATGGCAGCACACGGCTCAGCCTCATTTGGGATCTTGTGCCTGACCCTATCTTCTTTCTGCTCCATTTTTAATTTGTGTCTCCTCTGCGCTTCATGCAAATAGGTCTATTCTCTTATCAACTGCCCCTTCAAAGAATTAAGCCTGTAGTGACAGTGTGGAGGTTTCCTTCTATGTCCTGTTCTGTGGGCTTTCAGACCATTTGAGAAATGTCCCTCAGTTCTTGCCTCCAGGCTGCAGGCCAGCCTGCTTGTATTGCACACGTTTTGTCCTTAGTTCCCTCGCAGGACTTATCGGATCCATCTCCGGGGCTGCAGTCCGGTTTGTTTGGATGTCTTCTCATATATGTTGTGCAGACCAGCATCAAGAAGTCACCTGTTCCATCTCAGAAAACTTGCAATTGTTCTAGTTTATACCCCCTCTCATTTGCTGTAGTAAAAACACAGTAGTAAATACTGAATTAATATTAGGTGGTTAACACATACGTTAACTGGATATGAATTTGAAGACTTTTCCCAGAGGCTTCTGCTGAGCTAGATTGAGAGCCCCATCTGCAGAGAGACATATATCTTTTCTACAAACTCAGCCAGGTGATGTAGTTTCCTTGCTTGTTACATCTAGTCATCATTTTGATCAAGACTGGCCATAGCAACTTTTAAGGGTCCAGCACATTTTTTCTGTATTGATTCATGGGAATCACTACGTCACTTTTCTTTATTTCAATATTCCTTGTAATTACTTTGAGACATCATGTGAAGAATGTGTGCTAACACTTTCCTGTTGTTAAGCTGTCATTCTAAAACTTTGCTATAGCATTGACCTGACAGGAAAAGGTTGTTAGATTATTGATGTAATGTCCATTGGATGGTCTGATATCAATTTTGATTGGCAGCTTGTTGATCTAACAAAGCCTTTTAAAGAAAATACACCTTTTGGCTTAGCCTTGGCTAAGCTTGGCTTAGCTTTTAATAACACTCTTCCTAAGTTTAGAACACTTTTACATGTCACTTCCTAAAGGTAAATTGAAGGGATGGTTGATAACACTTTTAAATATTACTAAAGTATGGCAGTGAAACATCTGCCATACATTTCAGTGTCCATAGATAGATTTTGATATCTGTTGTAATGAACAATCAAACATCATCTGAATTTTCTGCGAAACTGTAAAAAATAACAAAAAACCACACAATACATCTGAAATTTGAAACACAACCCTATACATTCTGTTTTGCTTTAATTGATCACCACGGCATTAATTTGCACTTCTGTGTTTGCTTCAGTACCGTTTGTGCTGTATTCTTGTCCCATGTCTGGAAGAAAGCAGATGTCACTGATCTTCAAGAAGAGAAAGGATGAGGATCTGAGGAACTTCAGGCTGGTCAGCCTCACCTTGGTCGCTGGGTAGGTCATGGAGCAAATACTACTGGAAGCCATTTTGAAATACATAAGGGATGAGAAGGTGACTAGAAGTAGTCAACACAGATTTATGAAGAGGAAGTCATGCTTGACCAACCTGTGTTGAAATGACTGGGAGAAGAGTAGTAGTGGATGTTTCTCATCTTAAGGTTAGCAAGGCTTTCACACTGTGTCCCATAACAAAAACAAATTGACGAGGTATGGACTAGGTAAGTGGACAGTGGGATAGACTGCTGCTCCTCCCTGATTCCTACTCATTGAGAGACAGCTAGTGTCTAAGCATGGCCTCTGTTGGGTGGAGAGGTCATGAGGCCTCTGGCAGTCTGTAAGTCTGAATGGCCCTGGAAGAGCATTCACAGGGGCAGGAGATCCCTCAGATGACACTGAAGGCAGTGGTAAGCCAAGGATACCTGGATAAGAAGCTTGTGTTGCTGGGTATTTTGGAGGCACAATGCTCCTTAGACGTCCTTAGTTCAGGGCACCTGTTTGTCCAGAGTCCCATGTATGCTCTGTGATCACATCTGTTTTCACAGTACTTTCAAATGAGGTCATACATGATAGATATTTCACTTGAACATGGATTTCTGTCTTTTGTGTGCTATTGGCAAGCACTAAGGATTGAACAGTTTAGATGTTAAACAGCAGAAGATTTAATCTCAGTTATTTTCTTGTGTCATTATCTAAGCTCAAAACCTGGACCAGAAAATTTTGCTGTTTAACATCACAAATGCAGTTTTCTTTTTCACTACAAGTTATTTTAATACCACTTTTAAGACACAGCCAATAGACTTACCCAAGAAAAGCATGATAGTAGGTTTGGCTTCCTGTTCTTTAGAGACACCCTATTGCTTCATTCCAGCTATCTGTGACCTAGCACATGGTTTTCCACATACACAGCCTAGAAACAAAAGTCTAGAATAGGTCAGACTAATTTTGTCCTAGAAATGTGCATTTTTGCCTTTGACCATAAAATAGGTAAGAATGGAAATCTACATTGTAGGCTTCTAAAATTCCTTGAGGTCATTTCCCTCCTGCCTCATTTTCCCTTTAATGGCTCTTCCTCCCTGTGGAGGAAACCTCTTTCGATGCTTTCTATTCTTCCAAATGGCTTGAAAAACCTAACTGTACTTTTCCTTGCATTTCAAACATAGTCAACATTTGCAACAATATGTGTTTTGGTTTTGGTTTTTCTGTTGCTTACATATTACAGAAGCAAGATGCCTAGCAGCTTGAGGCCTCTACAAAGCACAGGACCTCTTGAGTCCTCATTTCCTCATCTCTCTTTGAAGTGGGAACATTTTTGTTCTTAGTCCCTCTCTTTTTTCTACCTCTTCTCCCTGCTGGTTAATATTTGCAAGCTTTTCAAGGTCTGCTTTTCTTCTCACTGCTCACTCTGTCCTGCTTACCACTACATGGTGTCAGCTGGTAACCTGGCACCTCACCAGACTCTTTGGTTCTTGCCTACCCTTTTGCTGTGCAAGGACAAGGCCATATGCAAAGCTTTCCTGCTTCTTGCTTTTTATAGATTTCATGGCCATTCTGATGGCAATGGAAACTTCATAAAAATCTATCGAGTCATGAAGATTTCATAACCAAGCATTGCTTCTCTCAGAAATGGTGGTATTTGGCAAATATCTGTAAAAGACCCATGATCTAAATTCTACTTTTTTTTTTAAGCTTCAGAGGTAACTTGAACTTACTTGTAATCACCCTTCCTCAGAAGGTTGGAAGAAATGCCTTCAACATTTCTATCATTTCAGTCTGTCTTGTATTCAGCAAGTTTTCTAATGAAAATTTATGAAGGGCTTTTCACAGAGCCCTTAACAGGAGAAGGCTGCAATTTACAGTAATACCAGAAAATCTGGGACCTAGTTTTTCATGAGTTCCAGTGTGAGCATATGAGAGCCTGCTGTGGTTGCTAGCATTTTTTATGAGTACTGGCTAAGCTTTGAAAACCTGGTCCTATCCAGCCAAGGCAAGAGCCTCTCTGCTCGGTTCCCCTCCTCAATTAGGTGCCAATTTGCTTTAGACTCCCTGTGTATCCAGTGACAAGAGGGAGGCAACAGGATGAGTGGCTAACCCTACTGTCATCTACAGCACCCTTTGTAGGACCTTCTTTTCTTCATTGATAGTATGAAGACAATAGTGTCCATGTGCCTAACCTGGACAGCTCGGTAAGGTGGGATGAATTTTTGACCTCCAAAATAATTTGGTATTTTTTTGCCTGGTTATGTAAGGAAGAAGGCAATGAGAAGGTTATCTCACTCCGGTGCTTTACTCAGCCCAAGGGGGCTGTGTTGCATGCAGGACATGTCTGGACATTCCTGTAACCATTCCAGCTCACCGGGTCTGACCTGCCTTGTGCTTAGACCTCCTTCATCATGATGTGGCTCGCTGCTGCACTGTGGCTGGCTGTAATTTTACAGGACGGCAGATCGCGAGGATCGGTGCTTCCTCCTCTCTTCCTGCTGCTGGCAGGCCTCTTCTGCAGTGGTTTGGTTTCCTCAGTTTTAGAAGGCTCCAGGCTGGCTAAGAGGAGGTGCTGCAATCCTCTCCCTTCTATAGGGACCCTCTTCAATAATAACCCTGGTCTGACTGAGCCTATTAGGGCTTTTCCGTGGAGAAACATTTAAACAGTGGATCCTGTGATCAGGTTTAGACATGAAGGAAGCCCTGATCAGATTGAAGCTGTTATAGGTGTGCAGTTTCTTCTTCTGTTGCTATGAAAAAGCAAGTCAGTGATGGAATATAGGTGCTTTGAGATGCGGGCAATGGCAGAGAAGAATTTTATATTAGACCAAGAACCGAAATTCAGCCTCAGCTACATGTCAGTCTTGTTTTGGCTCTAGTCCTCTAGCTCTTTACTGCATCAGGCCCTTATTAATGAATGCATTTTTTTTAAAAATACCAATTCAGTTCTTTTTTGTTTTTTGGTGTCGGAAAAGGTAGGGTTTATGGTTTTTCCTGTGAGTCATGCAGAGGTCTTGGCATTTTAAGCACCACAAGGTTGAATTAGTACTACAAAGGAAGGGTTTTGTGTCTGATTTACTTAGGATGAATTCATTTCTGCCGTACAGAACCTGTTTTGCCTGAAACGTTTTTGTTTAAATAGAGTAATATTTTAATCTTGTGCTTTGGGTCCTTTTAAACTTGATTCTATTTTGTGCTCCTATTATCCCAATAACGGTTCAATTAGGAGTGGTTAAAAATCAAGATATTTATTTTAATTGCATGCTTATCTTTTGAGGGTATATTGCAGTAAATAAGGAGCATTTGAACAAAAAAACCCTAACATTGCAACATGTCTTGTCACATTATACTTACCCTACACCTGATTTCAAATGTAAATTGCACAGCATTTAGCTCTAATGAAAATACTCTAGTGAAGGAAATTGTTAAGATTTTCTGGTGCTCCCCTAGGGGTAATATTAAAACCTCCATTACTAACATCTCACTCTGAGAAGACAAAATGTGCACTGAGAATACAAAAGCTCTGTTGGCATCTAAATGTGTGCCAATTAATTCGCAGTTACAGACCTGCAGATCTGTATGGAGATGTAAAAATAGGACCTGGGAAAGCTATTTAGATCCCTGTATAACAGGGCTCCTTGACCCTGGATTTCTAGTGTTAGTTTAATCATGGCATTCTGCTTTCTATTTATTTATATAGTTGCCTCAATGAACAAATTAATAATTATACAGCACATTGACAAACATGCCGAGTAATATTTGCCAGATTTTAAATTAATTTAATTCAAGGGCCACTTCATTTACAGGATTCATAGGCATATCAAGGAGTAGCTTTTGCTTCATTGCTATTCAGATTACACCAAGATTTTTCATCATTTTTCTCTCTCCTTTTTATCTCTCTCCCCTCCCTTCACTGAGGAAGACAATTTAACTTGCTTTTCCAAATAGGTAGTTACTTTCAGGCAGGTGGAAGACAGGTAAATGATAGACAAACAGGAATGTAGATAAATGCATGGGTGACATACATTTAGAGAGATAATCATTTTTATTATGAAAAAAAGGAAAACAATTAGGTAGCGCTAACACCTCATCTTTATTTTCCCATTACTTCCAATTTTCAACCTATCTCCTTTTGTTTTTCACCTACAATTTGCTTTGAAAATTATTTTAATTTCAAGTCTGCCTTGTGATTCTGTGGAGGAGTGTTTCCGTGTTGAACATCAACTCAGTCACACAGAAGTGCCATTCTTTGTATTGTTTGTCAACAGAAGCTCGATATTAGGACCAGCAACAGGCTTGAACTGCAGTATTTAAATTGAGAAATGTATGTCCTATGGCAGGCAAGTTGAACTCTTTTTAATGAAGGCTCTGTCCTTTGAGCGGGGGGGAAGGAGATGATCATCAGTCTCCCCCTTCTCCAACATGGGGAAGTAAAAGGAAATTCACAGAACAGCGCTGCTTTTGTTTACTAGTCTTCTCTTTCTGTTTCCCATTTCATGATTCTTTTGGAAGAAACAAGACAAACTGGTATGAGAAAAAGATTTTTTTTCTTAAGAGGTGGCAGATTGCTATATTGGCCAATACACAGCAGGGTCCTCTGCTGGAATATAGAGAATCGGAGAGATATTTAATAATTCCTCCATATTATTTAGAAGAACTGCAATACTGGAGAAATTAGTACCCCCTCATTACACTTTTTCTACCTCACGTGATTTTTGTTTCCATCTATTTAATTACAACAACACCCCCCCGAGATGCTGGCACTTTTAGATGCATGTTCAGTTGTAGAACGAGCCCCTTGAAAGCCCCTTTCATTCCCTTTCTGTTATCACCTAATTTATACCCCCCAAACCCCTTCCTTGGCAAAGGAGATTGCCAGTCCCAGGAGCCACTCCATGCAGTCAGTAGAGCAGCATGGCAGAGCCGGAGCTACCACGTCCTCTCCCTGTGTCCCTCTGTGCCTCTGCTCCCCGTGGCAGCCGTGCTTCCTCAGAAACACTGCGCCTACGTTGGGTACCCAGACCTTCCTTTCCGGGCTGAGCACCCACTTCACCTGGGTCAATTGCAAGGTGAATATGAAATAGTCCTGTGGGTGCACAGGTGCTCAGGAGTCTGTTAAACAGATATAACCTGATCAGCTGTGTTTGCTCTCCTACCCTTTGCTAACTAAATCTAGGTATAGCAGGGCTTTTAGGGAGCAGATCCTCAAAGGCATGAAGTCCAACTAACAATGGGAACTGGGTCCTAAAAGCTTTGTGTAATTGCACTTAACTTCAAAGATGTAGCTAGATAGTGAAACTGAGGGCTGTGAATGGGCTTCATCTCACCCAGCTTCTAGGGGAAACTCAAAACATATGCATGTGGGTGTCTATGAGCAAGTTGCCTTGGCTTCCGCAACGGATGCTGGAGGTCTAGGACCTAATTCAGTTGCCTAAACATATGCCTTAAGAACTTTTCCAAGATCTCTAGGTTGTTGAAGACCCCTGCATGAGGCCGACATCTCTGACAGAGGCCCTAGAGAGCCATATTTCCCTCAGCAGCTGGAGGACAGGCAGCATGTGCTAAGGTTCCCTGTTACCTGCTTTGGATGAACTGCATCTAGGCTCCCCTGACTAGACCTGCACGGACTGCACTGGGAGCTCAGGCACCTCACCCACCTATAGAATCCTGCATGTTGGTGCCTAAAATAAGGTGTCCCAGCTGGCAGTGAAGCCCACCCTAAATATCCACTGGTAGGCAGAGTTAGCAAGATGAAACTCATCTAGGGATGCTAACAATACTAACAATAAGAAAAGAAAATTTAAAGGAAGACAAGTGAATCAGCTCTTCCCCCTCCAGCTGCACTGAAGGCTAAATTTGGAGGTGAAAATCCTTTAGGTGATACATGGATCTGTCTGGAGAAGAGCAGTGTCTCAGAAACCATTTCAGGAGAGATCAGAGGGACTGGGAGTGAATTTTATAGCAACGTTTGAACAAAATTCTTATTTCTAATTTGTGTGAGGCCACTTAAAAGGTGGAATAACAGCAGCTGGCAACATGCAAGATAGGTATTATGGAGATAAAAGAGAGCTGTGAAGAAAATTGAGAAATAATTTTTATACCTTTAACATATATTGCATTTAGGAAACTTGCTAGTTATCAATGAATTGTAAGGTTCTTCTCAGAAACAAATAGGAAATAGCTGTGCTTCGTGTAAGACATTAGCAGCCTCTCACTCTTACGTCTGAACAACTTTTCATAGGTAAAATTGCTTTAGCTGGCATGATTATCACTGTTCACTGCTGTATATTCAGCATGCTGCTGAATGTGATAATGAGTGATGTCTTTTTTCCATCACTTCAATACAGGTATGCAATTTATTCCGCCAGTAAACACTATTATAATGTAAAATTTATAATACAATATCTTTCAATGCCAGTCAGAGTGATGGTTTGAAGGAACTCGAATGTGTCTGTTATGTATCAGAGCAAACAAACCCTACATTAACAACGAAGTTGCTTACTTGGCAAAATGGTGCAGCTGCCTTGCTTTGCTTGCTGGTATGCATATATTAACAGCAACACTGCTTACTGTATTGTTACGGCCCCAAATTCCCTCAGTCTTTCTATACAGTCCTCACAGTACTATATGTACCGAAGGAAACGGGCATTGCGGTGTCACATTATTAGGCATTTGGAGCATTAGGTTTACCTTCTAATATCCCCACAGCTCAAACCCAAGGTCAGCACAGCTAATGGTCCTCAATGTCGTTAGCCAGATAAACTCTCACATTATTTCTGCACGTTTACGTTGACAATACAAATAAATACTTTCTGCTGTGTGTATGTGTGGGGGTAGTGTTCTTTCTTTCAAGAGCTTTTAGATGATATTCCAAATAATTTCTAATAATTTAAAAGCCTTTTAAAGAACAGGCTCTTCTTCCAATAATTGACAGGCAAGACAATACCGGAGGGGGAGGCAAGGTGGAGAGGGGCGGAGGTGTAGATTGCTCTATATAAAAGCCTCTAAATTATGTTGTCAAAATTATAGCAACGTTTTTTTTTTTTTTTTCTCAAAAGCCTTGAAAGATCACACTCCTCCAGTCCCAGACTCCTGGCTTCTGTTTGTTTTGTGCAACCAACCTAAAACTTCATGTCATGATATCTCTTGTAATAGGTGGCACTTGTTGAATTAAAAATCAGCCTAGGACCTGGAACCCAAACATGTGACTGAAAACATTGGCTCCATTTTTACAGAGAACTGCAAGAATTAACAAATTTTGGCCGCTGCTGGTGGTACCTGTGATGTGTAGGTTGGATCTGTGCTTTTGTCTTGTTTATTTCCCATTCTTTGCCAGATTTTCTTGTGAAAAGTAGCCTGTCTGGAGATTGTGCTGTAGGCCGATGTGATTGCACACTTTTGACAGTGGGGAAGCCACTGACCACAGGCCCTTCAGTTGGGAACGGTCTCCATTGAGACAAACATTCAGTAACTTGTTAAATATACCGTAACAATGCTCAGGATTTGCTGGATTACTCTCCTACATCTATGATGAAGCTGCTTCCAAAGCAGGAGTCTCAATGACTCTGCATTTCAATTCAGACATCTACTTGATTATTGGCTTCTCATTATCTCTTCCAGGCTAGAAAATTTCTTGAGAAATTTCTTTCTTTTCTTTCTTTCTTTCTTTCTTTCTTTCTCTTTCTTTCTTTCTTTCTCTTTCTTTCTTTCTTTCTTTCTTTCTTTCTTTCTTGCTTTCTTCCTTGCTTTCTTTCTTTCTTTCTTTCTTCCTTGCTTTCTTTCTTTCTTCCTTTCTTCCTTGCTTTCTTGCTTTTCTTTTTTTCTTTCTTCCTTTCTTCCTTCCTTTCCTTCTTGCTTTCTTTCAGATTTAATGACCTGATGTCTTGTTAGATGGTTTTGGTCTTGGAGAACAGAAAATCTGTGTCAAGGGTCTATTTAGAAGCAAAATCACCTTGTCTCTCAGGCATTAATTGTTGCAGTAAACTTGTGAAAAGAATGATGTGGTACCTTTACCTCTGGTCATCTCACAGTAAAATAATTTGCCCTAGAAGTAAGAAGCTGGAAAATTTAATTAATTTGCTGCTTGAAACATTTTAATGTATTTCTTTTTTCAGGATACTTATTCTTCACAGCATGCCAAGCTGCAATTCATTTCTTGCTGTAGTCATCACGTCCCATAAAGACTGTATAGCTCAAGCATTTCAGAATTGAAGATGCATTTTGAACATGACATGAAATATAACCAGAGTTTCTGCTTGCTGTCCCATGTGCTGCATCATTTATTATCACTCTGCCTTCATAAAATGTCTGTTAGACAATAAAGCTTCCACAAAATCTGTCTGTCTGGCCAGCCATCTGTCTGTCTTCCACATTGCAAACACAGAGCAAAGCTCAGTACCTTGTATACACTTTTCAGCTTTTGTTCATACAGAGTGTCTTCTTAAAGTGGGAGAACAAGCAACCCTTCAAAAAAGGGCTGAGAAAACAAGCAAATTCCATCCACGAACAAGGGGGAGAGAGTGAGTTGCTGTTTCAGCTTTCGGTGTTCAATGCTGCCACAGGCATTGCATCCTGTAGTGCTTTATTGCATCTGTCCACTGGAAAGGCTGATTAAAAAGGAAGGGTAAATGCATGCTGTTGTCATCTGGTGACACTTCAGCAAAACAACAATTTTTTTATTATTATTTAAGAAACCTTTCCAAGAGTAAACTGTGCGCTTTTAAAAATGTACTACGCAGGATCTGCATGAGTTGAAAGTCTTGATATTGTTGACAGGTAGATGAATAGACTGCAGTCACTCCCAGCTGCAAGACAAGGAAGAATTTGGTCTGGAAACCTGCTGAAGGAAGGGAGCGTTTGGCACTCTTTGGAGCAATATGAACACCTCTCCCTCCTACCTGTGGTTGGGCTAAGCAAGCTAAATGCTGGAACACAGTCCAGCAAGTGTGTCCAGGCAGGTGGTAGGTACAGGTTGTATTCCTACCCTGCTGGTCATGCTCTCGGTCCAACACCAGCTGCTGTAAGAGAATTTGACTTGGTACTGCCAGGTGTTTGGGATCTTGGGTGAATCATGTTGCCTTGTTATTCCTCAGCTTCCCCATCAGTGAACTGGAGATGATGATGGTGAATATAAAATTTGTAAAGTACTCTGAGATCATTAGAAACAAGATCTGTTTTCCTTTTGTGCTTCTAAATCAAGCATAGGAATTGTATTACAGATTAAAAAGGAGATTCTTTTGAGAACTGAACCTGAAAGCAGAGACTCCATCTTCCCACTAATCAAAATCAGAAACCAGACTCTGCTCTTTATCCTTTCTCTAGGTTTTATTACCAACTAGTGGCAATGAAAAAAATTCACTTTCGTCCAGTGGGATTTACGTCATCATCCATATCAGCAGACCACCATGTTAGTGAAGTTCTGCCGTTGACAGAGAAAGTGTCAGAGTAAACGGTGGCTGTGCTGGTAAAAACCACCTGAAGTGTTAACGTGCTGTGGCTTTTACTCTTTCTACACCCAGCCTATTCCTGAAGCATCCTCCAGCCTGCTCCACTTCTAACCAGGTCCGTTGCTGGAGAGTCAGACACACTGATGCAACAGAAGGGTATTATTAATTATATTACTAAAGAATGTTAGAATTATAATAATTTCTTTCCTTATTTTTCTGAGCGGAATTTTATATGTATGATGTTTTGCATAAGAAAGGTTTTTAACATTTCATGGGAATTAAGGGAAGAAGAAAGAACAACTAGAATTGCTGGGAGATTTTGCAGGAAAATAATATTACATGAATGCTAAGACACAACGAGTCGTCTCTAAGGTGAAAAGCCACCTGCGAGAGATTAATGCTGTTCAGCAAGCTTACAGTTAGGAGAAAGTAGCATCCCAAAAACTAGGAGTGAATTAGCCTGGAAATGTAAATTAGAGGATGTGTTTCTCCCTGCCCCGATACACCTGTGTGCACACACACACATACAGACACACGCATGTACATGCACCTTGTCTGGGACTACAAAGAACACTTGTTATCCACACTTTTTGAGCATTGTGCCTCCGGTTGCTTCCATACTGACCCAGAACTTGTAAGAGCCTGCTGTGCACGGGGATGCTGTGTCTGGTCTCTTTTCCGTAATGGTAAATAAATCCTGTCCTTTTGGTTAAAGCTGTGGATGCTTTTCAAGCTTCCTTTAACAATGATCCTAATTACCTAAAGGTAACTTTCAGTGATGATCCTAATCTAATGGTGATGTGCTAATTTTTGGCTCGTCTGCTGTTGTCAAATCCAGCAGTCTTTTAAGGGCAGGCTATAAGCTGTGTTTCATCTTTGCTACGGTCCCAGCTACCTGGTCTATTTTATACCTCTGATGACAGGGGGTATGGCAAAGCTTAATGGGATTTAAGTATGTCTGTTGTTTATGTATATATTTAAATATACACAGTGTTTCAAAGCTAAATGATGCCATGACAGATGAAACCAGTGCCTGGCATGTAACTGAGAAACCAGTCTTGAATGGTTTTGAATTTCTGGCCAGTTCTGAGAGTTCCTTTTTCCGGTGTGGCAAAGCTGATGTTGATGTACCTGACACATTGGATGCAGATGTCATTTGGTTTCCTCTTAGTCTTGCCCCTAACCTAGCTGTGCTTGGAGCCTCTCACCAGTCAGTGTAAACTAAAGCAACCTGTTGGGTTTTTTTTTTTTCCTCAGGTTTCTCCATCTCATGCTCCCTGTAAGCCAAAGCAGTCCTTCATTGCCACTTTGGAAAAGAATTAAAATTGTGACTGACCCAAGAATCAGACCTGGAACGTTTAAGCCTGTTTTTTGTTTACGTGTAGTGAGAGTGCTTCTAACATGATGCTATAATCATACGTGCAGGGTTACCAAATAATTTGCCTTTGCAGTAACTCTTATGACAGTAAGTACCAAAGGAGTAATGATTTTTGTCTGCTACGTGTTGTAAGCTGTTGTCACACAGACAACTGGTCTACGTGTTCAGAACCAGCATCTCCTACTGTTCAACTCTATGGACAATGGGGTTTTAATCACTGAGGCACTTACAGCAGAATGTAGGTTCAGACTGTGCATGGAGGTGCTCTAGTACTGGTAGAAAGGCAGTAACTGCTCTCTGAATAGCACTTACACTATATTAGCTACTGGAGGCAAGTGGTTTCTTTTTCTTTTGCAAGAGCAAAAATCCTGTGCCATAAATCCTGTTCATGATTTATACTTTGGTCCTTCATTCAATTTTTTTGTTTTCACTGTATTTCTTAAATAAACCAATTGTAAGTTATTTTTTGTCACTGGAGATGGAGAAAGGTGAGTTGACTCTCACCCATTAGTTCTGAAATAAATAACGTCTTCCATCAGTAATAATAAAGTGAGTCAAACTCAATGCCACATTAAATCACTTGAAAGCTTTCAAAATGATTAACCAGCAGGGTGAGCTGTTTCTTTAGTAAGAATCTCCCACTGGTCAAGATGAGAAGACAAATTCTACATTTCTGTTCTTCAGATTAGGAATTTATGAATGTGATAAATCCAAAGAAATATTACATGCTGCAATAAAATTATAAATACCTTGAGGCTCCACTGTAAGAAGTCACTGTTTGTTGCCCAATAAAAGGCTTTTGTTGCAACTGTATTTATGCTATTTAACAAGTAGGAAATAAACAGAGGATTCCAATACTTAATAACTCCTCTTGCCTGGATTATGTCCCCTTCGCCCATTGCCTGGCTGGCAGCTCATTTGACCTCTTGGCAAGAGCCGGAGCACAAGCTTGGCTTGGTGCAATGGAGCCTGTAAGTAGGTACAGCATTCTGGAGCCAACATTATCAGTAAAGCAAGTCTCACATGCAAAAGCCGTGGAAAGCTTGACTGGAGCAACTGTATCTGCCAGTCCCTCCTTCAGCTGCATTGACAGTGGAGAGAATTCAGCCTTGGATTAGAGGTTCAGCTCTTCAGTACCCGTGAACCAGAGGGAGATATTTAGTATGCATTAGCACCGGTGATGACTGACAAGACAAAGTGTACCTTGAGAAAGCATATCCAATGGTTCAGGTGAGGAGTCCTGCAGCCCAGCTCGCAGAAAGGCCGGTTCACTTCCTTAACTGGTGCATGAATCACATATCTAGATTAGGATTTCGTGTACAGGGCAATAGGCTCTTCCCACCTGTATTTGGCTTTCATTGTTAATATGACGGTCCTTTTCATACATGGGATTGATACCCACTCACTCAAGGCTGCACTCCTTGTATCGCTGAAATGCCTATCTTCATTTATCCAGGAGCTTCACAAGATGCACAAGGCATACTTTCAGTTGAACTGGAAGTGGGAGGGTCTCCAGGAGTGGCTAAGAGATGGAAGATGTGGATACAATCCCTCTCTGCTCCCCTGCTTCCCCCATACAGCGGGTTGGCTTGGAACTGCCAGGAACCTTGGCACCAACACAACACTGTGGCAGGACTCTGACATGGGAGCTGCACTGGAGCTGCTCAAGAAGCCCATTTTGTTCAAGAGTCAACATTTAGCGCCTTCTAACCTATATCTGCAAATCCAGTGTGGTTCAGTAATCTTTCTTGTTACCACTGGGTCACAGTAGGCTGATATCCAAACCGCTGTGGTCAACAGAGCACATGGACATTGAAGCTGTATCTTGATTTCTTTAAGCATTTTCAACATTTCCAGAAATGAATGCTTTTAGTTCACTTAGATACTTTCAAAACATTACCCTTTGGAACTAACTTGTGGGTGTCTGTTGCACCTGGATAAATATCATTCATCAAATGCATTACTGAGTGAATATTGCTGTGGTTCATTTAATTTATTAGGCATTTTTTATTTTGCAGTTTTCAGCCAGCCCTGTGGCTGGTAAAATGAGGTTTAATGGATAAATTAACTGCTGGATAATAACAATATTCATAAAGGGTCAGATTCTTTGGCCATTTTTTTTATCAAGTAGGACCTCCACTATGTGAGCCACCAAATTCCCCAGGTTTAGCTCTGCATTGGAGTCTTATCCAGTCTAGTGGCATCTAGTCTGGGGCCTGTGAACATATGGAGGTCACTGATTATGTCTGGCTGTGTTTGCTGGGTATGTCCTGGCTAAATTTTAAAAGGAGGGATGGCTTCTTCCATCCCCTGATAGTCCAGGATAACAGAAAAATTGAACAGTGTATAAGCCATGGGGACTAACATTTCCAGAACAACTTTCTGACAAAGCAAGTATTTTGCATTGTGGAGGTGAAGGACTGCCAAATATTGAATATGATGAATGGAATTTTCACCTCTCATTGAAAAAAATTTCAGAAGGTGAATATGTTAATTTTCCCCCTTTTTTTTCTGTGATGCAGAATTTCAGAGTTTCATTAAATTGTCAAGAATTATTAAAAAATATTGTCCTAAATAGCAATTAGTATCTGAGTTCTTTTTTTCAAACATTTTAGAAGCTAAATTTCTTCGTTCTAAGTAAAGATTTCATGTTTATATCTGTGTTTTCTTTATGACAGTTTTAGAAAGCATTTTGGTTTTACACATCAATTGGGTTTTTTTTGAGTAGTTTTTATGATAAAGTTTCATCTCAGGTGGTCAACATTATAATTATCACCTAAGGTTTAGCCTTAGCAATGGTAGCAATATAGAACATTACATTCTGAATGCTCACTTTAAATTATAACCATTTTGACAGCTGTGCTGGTTAGCATTATCTGAGGAAAGCAAACATATAGGGTATTTGAGTGTGAGCATTAACGTTTTTCAGCCCAGTCACTTAGAAACTAAGCTTTTTCTCAAGCACGAACTGAACTGGTTTGCTGTACATTCTATGTTGTGTCCATTTGCTCAGTTATATAGCACAGGCTGCTTTCCTAGAAAGGTACCATGTAAAGTGGTAGTTCCTACCGCTCTCAGGTACTGTGGCAATTCAGGATTCACTTTGTGTTATGGTAGTGAAACCTCCGTAGAGCCTATGACTTCTGAAGAGAGCAAATGAAAGGAAATAGCACTTTTCATGAGTCATCCAATGATCAGGTTGTTGTGCTAGCTGAGACCAAGCTGATGACGCTTCTGAATACACTGGGGTGCATTGTACCTTCCCGGTTAAAAAAAATAAAAAATCACCTCAAAGGTGTGTAACATAAACATTGAGAGGTTTCTGACTCTCTAGGTGAAGCTGCTGATATACCAAAGCAGGTAATATTATTAACTGTGTTGTTATCTTTGACAGGTGCCTCATAAATATAAGCTGATCAAATCTAGTCCAGCTTATTAGCTGGGAATCATTTTGCTTCCAAAGAAATTTACAGGACCGAAGCCAACACTTTGAGATATTTCTCTGCCCAGTTAGCTCCTTTGAGGCTTCTTGGGTGGCTGAGAGAAAAAAGTATGTACCTTCTAGGACAGGCAGGCAGCTGAGAGAGAGTCTTTCTTTTCCAAGTGTGCCTCTCAAGAAGCGGCCCATAATCTCGGCTTTAGGAAGCAGTGCGTATGTCCTGCCAAGTTTGTTTTCGTGGCACACGGCTGTTTTTCAAAGTTGCTGCTTGCTGGGACCCTTGGAGGCTTTTAAACAGACTCATTTAGCTACCACAGCACCTCTCCATCTCTGGAGGCTCATCTTTGACCGTCTGTTTTGGGGAGATGAAAACTGCTTCCAGTTCCTTATTTCATTGTCTGCTAAAATCAGGGGAATTGGTAGAGTGCTGTAAAATTGGAAATTTGGACTTGATCTTCCATCTACAAAGAGGGAGATTTCTATTTTCTTTCACCAGGGAGGGCAACATTTGCAGCTGACTAGTGGAAAAGGCCAGTTCTACTCAAAGATGTGAGACACTAACGTATGGAGCGACCAGTTTATGGAACAGGATAACGGACAGAAAACAAGACATGCCAACAGAAATTGCTTCAGTCGCTCCATGTGCCCTAAAGTGTTCTGCATAAGCTTAAAGGTGGGAGGGGAGAAAGAGGATTTCTGCTTTCTTAACTGCATTGTAAATGCAGCAGGAAGGGTGATTTATGGACTTAGTAACATCACATCTAATGCCAGATATTGAAGTCCCCCATGCTTCGCGCATTCATACTGCTTCATACAAACAGTCATACATGAAGGCCAGGGGACAACAACACTTCCTAAACTTTGGGGACATGTAGTAATAAGCCCTCAATTTCCCTTGTTTCCAAAACAATTGATCCAGCAATATGCATCCATTCCGGTCAATGGAAATACTTGATTTTCAGAGGTTGAATTATTCTTTGTACTATGCACCACCATTATTTTCCACTGGAGCCTTTCCACTGTAGAAAATTCAGTGTATTTGCCTCTTTATATCACTAGAGTTGGTGAAGTATGTGCCTGGATTGGTGAGCTCTGAGCCCGATTTTCTGCTCCTTTATACTGCTTTTCATGCCTTTCACCTCTACTGACTTCAGTAGTGCACGGATTCAGAGGCTTTACTTAAATGGACAAATTCTGCTTTTGAACATGTTTGTGTTTTAATAAAGGCTTTGGTATTACTTTGGATGAAGAGGAGTGTCACTGAGAACAAGACATGGTCCAGGAAGCTGTCTCTCAGACCTAACAGTGTGAAGAAGGCAGTCGTGAATACTTTGGGTTTTGGGTGTTGATAGGAAATCGGTGCTGCTTGGTCTGTTGTGCCACTGTCCATCTCTAGATGCAGGCCTGAGGTGAGATGAATCAGGAGGGCTGGTGAGCACCCTTGCTGGAGCTGAGCATTGTCTGAAGAAATGTTTATTGGAAACAAATGAATGCCTTAGTGTGCTGGCGGCCTGAACTTGCTCTTTATAAAACACAGCTTGGCTGATGCGTAATTGTATCCTGAGAAACCTGTTTGCTCAAATCTTAAAAGAAATAGTTATATTTTAACTTGTTACTTTTGGTGTAGTAAAGGCAGCAAAACGTTTAAATGGAGAACCTCAGTGATGCAAAAAATGAATTAATTTCTTACAGCAGTGCTTGTCTGTCTAATGGAAACCTCCAGAATGAATGGGCTTCTGTTTCTTGCTGCAAGCTGTTGCTATCATGTAGAGGAGCTATTGCTCTATCAGAAATCATGCCTAAGCCTATTATTCCAAGGAGACAATTTTGTTATAAAGAAGTGATTTGTTATTTTAAAGCCGTGGCAAATACACACATAAAAAAAGGGTTCATTTGGAGACATGGCAATAATTCTGGGTAGGAAGCTATGATGCTAGTTTACTTCATTTTATTTTAGAGAAGTGGACAGAATTTGGCGTGAGCAACAAATCTATAAAAAGTCGTTTGTCAAGCTCAGCTGGCATCAGTGTGATGTCCTTGAAAGTACACTGCTTCACCTCTTACATACTCTGATATGGAGGAGAAGCTGCTGTTTTAAATTGAAAACGTTGAGAAAGGTAACGTGCAAACAGCTGGCACTAGGATTTAGTGAAAATTCAGGAATGTGCTAAGACAGGAAGAGGCTATATATACAAATTATTTTGACTTTGTCACACAAAGGTAGGTTTCCCTGTATTGATTGTGCTACAAGATTTTGCTGCTTTTTCATCATCTTACTGAAAACCTTGGACACTGTAAGGTATGTGGTCAATAGGTGGCAGCAAGTCATTTAGCCTGACTATTACCTCTTCTGGACAATCCTCTGTCACAATCAATGCTCCCCTTCCCCTTTTAAGAAAATACCTCCTTTTTCGTTGCAATGTTAAAGGCTGCAATGAGATGTATAAACCAATGACAGTTATTCAGGTGTTTCATCAAACAATTACACTGTTGCAGATATCTAGTGTGTCTGTTTTTTAAAAAAATAACATTATAGTTTAACCTCCATGTTTCTTTAACCCAACAGATATAAAGCCCTTTCACTGGGATCCAGAGTGATAAGAATTAGTGATTTCCCGAGGAAATGTGTTATCAAGGCACAGTGGAGGAGCTAGAGGGGAACTCCTATAGCACACATAGTTCCCCCCATAATGCCCTTACATGTCTTCATGACAGTAAGTGGAACTAGCAGGAAGAGAAAGTTGGTAACATGAATTTACTGAAGGAAGAAAAGCGCAATGGTTCTTTTAAGTACAGGAGCTGACAATAAAGTTACTCACAGAAATATTCCTTCCAGGAACTGCAGTAAGAGCTCATTATATTACCCAAGCTGACTGCACTTCCCCAAAGAAGTTTTCATCTCTCAGTTCAGTGTAGGAGCTACAACACCAGGGCTTTCTGCAGGCTTGGACACTAATTTCTTGTGCAGACTTGGAAATGGATGAGAAGATCTCTTGATGAAATCTGTAGGAATCTATAAAGCAAACCAGTACCCAACCCACTACCCCGTCTTTCTCTTCTGTAATCTTTACTTCTCCCTGATACTCCAATATTACTGTCTTAAAGCAAGAAAGTCCTGTGAAGGAAAAGGAGAGAAAGGCATATTGGTTTTGTTATTAATCTCTTGCAAAACTAATTGTGATTACATTGGAAAATAATTATTTCCTCAGTGCTATTGCAACATCAAACATCTTGGGAATCATTGCCAAACCTTGACATGTGCTAGGCCTACCGCTTTGCTGAGTGATTAGTGTTGTTCTGCTTTGAGCCGATACATGCTTGATAATTGTACTGGCAGTATATTCTTTGAATGCTCTTATAGAAAGTTAAGATTCATTTGAGAAAGGATAGATAATACCACATTCTAAAATGAAAAATGTGATGATAAAACCTTGAGTTTCACAGTTTATTCCGTAAAAGTGCATTTATTTAAGAGAGGTCTGAGAAGAAAATATGGTTTACATCCTCATTTTATTATATGTATGTATCTTGCTTTATAGCTAGTCTAGGGATTCAATACTTTAAAGATTTATAAAGCCAAGTCATATAAAGAGCATTTGAAAACAGACTCAATTTTTTCTTACATACCTAGAGTAGCAGCATATACTCTGAAGATCTCAAGACACATCTTCAAATGCTAATTAACATAGGACCCTTGTGAGCAGGATAATTATTAATATGCTTATATTATCGGTGAGTAAACTAGCCACAGAGCATGTCTATAACACTGCTGGGAATACAGTAATAACTCATGCTTGACCAACTCTGTAAACTTCTATGATGAAATGTCTGGTTTGGTAGATGAGGGGAAAGCAGTGGATATTGTCTACCTTGAGTTCAGTAAGACTTTCAGCACTGTGTCCCATAGGATCCTCATAGGCAAGCTGATGGAGTATCGGCTGGATGAGCAGACAGTGAGGTGGATTATAAACTGGCTGAACGGATGGGCCCCGAGGGTGATGATCAGCGGCATGAAGTTGGAGGCCAGTAACCAGCGGTGTACCCCAGGGATTGATACTGGGTCGAGTCCTGTTTAACGTCTTTGTTAATGATCTGGGGGATGGGGCAGAGTGTGCCCTCAGTAAGTTTGAAGATGACGCGAAACCAGGGCGAGTGGCTGATAGGTGCTGCCACCCAGAGGGACCTCATCAGGCTGGAGAAATGGGCTCACAGGACCCTCATGAAGTTCAGCAAGGAGAATGTTATACTGTTTTTTTCTTTGCACTTCCTGCTTCTGCATTTGTTTCCCTCCCTTTTCCCTTCATTTGGATGGATCCATTTTCCCTACCTTGATATTTTCAGGGTGCTGAAGGTGCCCACCCCACCTTCCTTTTTCACTCCTCTCCTGCATGTAAGTCCAAATCCCACATCTACCATCACAACTGTGTTCTTCCTTTTCTTTTGTCAACAGCAGAGAGCATATGTCCAACCTGTTCCTCCTTCTATCCCACTCCCCTTTCCCCATCCCTGCTATTGATGTTTTCCCTAAGCTTTTGCTCATCTCTCCTCCTGCCCCATATGTATAAGGGTGGAGTATCTTCTTCTAAACCAGATCACTTGTCCCAGCTTTGCCAATAAAAATGATTTCAGAATAAATAATTAGAAAAAGAAATAAAGGCATATATTCCCGCAGTAGCATAGGCATGGAGCATAGGAAAGGTTGTGCTGTTATGATTATATTGAAAAATAAAGCTTCTCTCTGGCAGCGTCAGCATGTCTGGTAGCTTCAGTCTCTCTCATATCATGCTGGTGGCTTCTTCTCTTTTTTTGTGCTATGGTGTGCGTCTGGCTTCTGCTCTCAGCCTGGGAGAAGGAGGAAGGCTTCACACGAGCAGTATGGCTTCACACGAGCAGTATGGCTTCGCTAGCTGGAGTTCAAATGCCCCCTTCACTCGTCCCTTAGGATATTTTCTTTGTTGTGACTGCTGACACAGCACTGTGGGGATTTATCTGTTTTTTCACATCTTTTATATTTGGAGCCCCTTCCCATCTACAGGTTACTTTTCCATATTCGCCTGTTCCGAGGACACATTGCTAAAGTCTCGTGTGTGTGTGTGTGTGTGTGTGTGTGTGTGTAAACTGAAGCCTTCTCCGCCCCCATGCATGATAGTTTTAAGCAAATTTGGGGGATTCTGCCCTGCGTGGGTTTGGGCTTTTGTTACTCTTCTCTCTCTTTCTTCTTGCCCCACCCTGCTTCTGATCCGTCCTTCTCCTCCCTAGCAGCACTGCCCCAGCTCAGCTCTTTTCTCCTCAGTGGTGCAGTCAGCTACTCCTTACTCAAATCCTCTCCCTCAGCCTTTCCCTCTGCTTGATGCTCCTGAGTCTCCAGCTGCCTCTTCTTTCCATCTCCCCAGATTCTGGGGACCCTCTCTCTTTTCACTTTTCTCTTTTAGCTTTTCACTTTGCTGTCTTGCCAATCAGACTGACCCTTGGCATTTTCAAGATATTTTGGGTACCAATGGCAAAGTCTTTTCATCTGCTCTCTGCCCTTTCTTCCAGCGACTGGTTACTGATTACTTGGCTGCTGCACCATAACTTCTCCTTGGAGGTTTTGTTCCTCTCTTTGTGGACAAAGTTACTTTACCATTTTCTACCCTCAGCCTCAGAGTTCTCTTCTGATAATGATGAAAGTGTTTGTGCATGACTTTTCTGACGACTCCTAGACTAGTAGTCTTGTAGTTGACCTGCTGTTGCTTGCTTGGTTTACGTGGTTTTTACACATGTTCAGTGCAGAACCTGAGGGCCTGAGTCCTTATCTTGGTCTAGATCTACTTGGGTAGACCTCCAGGCTGCTACTACAGTACAAACTTTAGATTAATTGCCCTTTTTCTTAGCATTTAGGAAGCATGTAAATTTGGGAGCAGCCTCAAATAATTTGCAGCCCAAAGAGGAATCCTGGAAAGAGGGTGTTAGGGAAGGAGGGTGATCCATAATACTGAAATATGGGGGACCTTCCTTTTGCCTCTGACAGTCCTTCTGACTTTTTATAGTGCTGAGTCAATGCTTAATCAAGCACCAGTTCTGTGAAAACTTACAGGCGTGAAGCACACGTGTCAGCTTGTAGTGTACGCAGGTAAGGATGCCCTTGAATTTTGGTAGGGTTGGAGCCCAATTTAAGAGTAATCTTACTGACCACTGGATGTCACTGTGACACTGCAGGAATGAAAATTAAGGCAAGGATTTTCAAAAGCATCCAAAGGATTTAAGAGCATGAGTCCTTATGACCATCATTTCAATTTAAGAGCCATCCTGTTTTGGCTTTGGGGAATTTCCCTGAAATGAGTTGGGAGCCTACATCCTACTGGTGTACAGTGAGCTTTAATTTTGAGAGTTAGACACGCTATCAAAAAAGTGTATCAATTAGTGTTATACTAAAAAGTCATGTGTGTCTCTCAGAAGATTCCCGAAAGAGTTTGTGGTTGCACTGTTTTCTGTCATTGCTATAGTGAAGATTTTGATGATAAATTAAATTGGATTGTTCAAATTAAAAAAATGCAGGACTGAAGGAGATTTGAAGAGCTCAGTTAATCTACCCCACCTTAGAGTTGGAATCAGATAATGTCAATGCTAATTTAATTTGCTCTTAACAGCTGCAGCGATTCCATAACCTCATTCAGAAAAGAAACTCATTTTTTTTACTGTAACTTTCAGGTCATGATTCCCAAACTCCTCCTATTCTTGTTCTTCCCCTTTGCAGAGATGCAAGGAAAGCAAATTAAGAGTTCTAAGGACAAGTAATGCAGCATAAAATAACCTATGAAGACATAAAATAGCTGTATTATATGATAATAAAAAAAAATTGAATTCTACTAAGTAAGGAAAAGAGCAATCTGGGACACTAGACTACTTAGCCAATACCAGCAAATGGAAAACTAACAAATGCAGACACGCACATTCAGCAGATCACTTGAATTCAGGAGGATTCTTTCACCTTTAGGCTACTGAAAGGAAACCTCACTTGGAGAGTTGTGGAATGGTCTGCTGATAACAACAGAGCACTTACTGTGGCAAGGCCTATGGGACCTAAATTATGGGTGAATTATAAATATGAAAATCAAGTTTGCTCTTTAGTTACAATTGTGGTGCAGCTGGGCATCGGGGCTGTGTATGCACACCCAGTACACTTAATTCCTAATTCCTCTTGTGCTCCAGGAACATCACAGCTAGTCTCTGCCTAGATGAGACATGGAGTGGCTTGAGGCAGGGGGCCAGCTTGGAACGCGCAAACCTTCACAACTGAGTATTTGGCTGTTACAGGAGCCCAACCAGGTGAGAATTTTCGACAATTCTTGAAATCCCCTGAGGCAGGCTGTGCTGTGTGTAGTCCAATTTTTATGCTTGAATGTGTTGATTAACAACCGGGGTGGAGTGTCCCAAAGACTCATCTAGGTGGTTCCCACTGCAGAAGTGATCAAATCCTACATAGGTAAGACATTTGTAAATAGTCAATGGAAATGGTTTCTGCAAAAATGGTCACATAGGACGGTATTTGTACTTAGCTAAAATACTTAAGGAATGGATATATCAGCAGGAATGAAGTGCTTTGGGGAGTCTCTTCTGATCCAGCTGAAGATGCTGCAGCAGGGACCTTTTCAGTGGAGGCTTCTGTCACCATCAACCATGGCTGTGTCTCCTGTCTGGGAGATTTCATTCTCTGTGCAAGCACTGCTCTAACCAAGATA
>VYZV01007127.1:194281-249683 GCA_013401275.1 Pandion haliaetus | reverse complement strand
TCATTTTAGCAAACACTCTGTCCTTGAAGTTCTGTGCAACATTGTGTGCTATTTATGGAAAATACTAGCCTATCAAGTTGCAGTGATTTTGCTGTGAAAATTAGTAAAATAAAAGGCCTGAAATTTCAGGGGCAAATGATGCTGGTTTCTATAATTTTCCTAACATACTTTTGAAGTTTGCAATGGCCCAGCCACCCCCCTCCCCCTCAAAATTGGAAGTTCATATGTATGTTCATGTGTATTTTGTTTCTTCCTTGATTCTTCTACTGCAATATAAGTACCAGAAGTCACTTTCTAACCTTAGAAACAATGACAGCTTTTCAAGGTTAAATAACGCCTTTCGTAGTCTCACTTCATTATTTCTTATTCCCCTTCAGACATCTGTGAATACTGCCACATCTTAATTATTATATAGCCTTTGAGTTTCTGAAGTTTCCCTGTAACTTCCCCTTGGAAAAAATAGAGCAAGTTATGCAAGTATAAATTGATGTACCTCCATTAGTGGTTCTGGCCTGTGGTTGGTATGTTGCTGTGTATTTTAAAGTGCTTTAACAATTGCAGCCATAACAGGAGTCTCCAAGAATAGCTAGTCTAAAGGATCCTTGCTTGACACAATGCCCATTAACAGGATTTCACAGATGGTCAAGTCTGAGTTTTATTTATTGCTCAAGTTAAGCCAGAGCTTTGTTCATAATTAATGATATAGTAGTAAACATTTTTCACAGCTCAGAAGCTGAATAAACATGATACCTTGGATGGGAAGCCGAAACTGAGAGATGATGAATATTTATTGCCAAATTATTAGACATAAATTCAATACTAAATGGTTAAATTGTTGAATGTCAGCTAGACCCTTGTGGGTCGTGTGCCACAAACAGCCTCAGCTGGAAAGTAGGGTTTGGGTTTGGGGAAAGAGAGAACCTGGAGGTGTGGTTGGAGTGGTGCTCAAAATGGCAGAAAACAAAATGTTTCATGTGAATGAAGGCGATGGATGGAAGATCCAGAAGTCTTAGGACATTTTATTCAAATGGAGGGGTGTGCAACAGTTGAACAAGATACCGGCAGGGCTATTGGACAGAAACTATTGTAGAAAAGGTTCTAATACATGTCAGCGCTGTTAAAACATTTAACTAAATGATATTGTGGTTTGATTTTTTTTATACTGTGAAAATGGTAGAGGACTTGCCTCATGAAAATAATGAGGATACTCATTATGGTGAGTTTGCTTGTAGGAAAGTAGAAATAAATACACTCTCTTTTATGAGACAAAAATCCTATGTGGAAGTAGTAAATCTGCTATAGATATTACTTTTCCTCACATGTATTTGGCTTAGAAACCCATCTTCGCTGATATTTGTTCTAAGTTTCCATGTTCTGATCAGCTTTTAAGGGGCTGCCAGTTCAACAAAAAACACTTAGAAAAGGTATCTCTGTTTTGTTTCTCCAGATGTGTAATATGGATTCAAACCACTCTCTTGCCAAGAAGTCAATTTTCAGTGAAAAACTTAAGTGTCAAAATCTTGTGACCAACAAATACTGAGGAGGAAATACTTTCTTCAAAATGATAAACTTTCTGTGATGTTAATTCCTGTGTTTTGTGCATTTATGAAGTAATATGCACAACTAAATATGCACTCATGAAAATAAGGAAACTTTGTAGAATCCAGCTTATTCTAGTCAGGCTCCTCCTAAACAGTCAGAGATTTAAATACTGCTACTTACTCTGAGCCTAGGATGAAACACACTGACAGGAGCCAGTATGAGGTTAGTGCCTTGGGGAATCCCAAGAACTATCAGTAAAAATAAATAGCGGCTTACATCCAGGGCCCGCAGCTGGTGACTTTATGCAGGCTGCTTGATAGTAGAATTCTGGCAGTGACATCAATACATAATGGGAATTCTTTTTTATAATTCATTAAAAGGCTTGTTCTTGGCAAATTTTAAGTAACTCACCTTAAAGCATCCCATGAAAACTAGCGTTTAAGTCTGTGACTACATGCAGCACATCTTTATCAAAAGGGAAAGCCAACAACACTGTTTGCCTGAAGGTGAAATTTAAGAAAAAATATCCAAGTAACACCACTTGAAAGTAGCTAAATTATGCTGTACCTGAAAGGTCCAGTTTCACATTCAGAGATTTTTCAGATTGAATGCTATATACTTATAGAAAGATTCAAAAGAGGAAAGGCTGGGTGGGATGGAGTGAGAGAATTTTAGAAAAGTATTTAGAATCATTACCCCAGCACAGGGTTCCCTTCTTTCGTGGAGAAGAATAAAACCAATTTCTCAGAAGAGATTGCCCTCTAAATCAGCATCCTGAAAATTTGCAAGCTGACACTTCTCAGCCTCTAAAAAACAGTGTTTGGAGGCAGTTGCAATTACCTCCCAAACAAGCATCATAGTTCTCAGCTCTCCCAATAAGCCAGGGTGTGAAAATGGGCAATGGCATTCCCCAGAAACCTTGGAAGTTTTATAGCAACTCAGTCAAACAGCAGCATTTGCTTTTCATGTTTGGTAGGTGCACATAGATACAACCATCCTTTCCATGTGTAAGGGCTTTTCTTCAGCTTTTTCTCTTTTTCCAGTCTCGGCTGATGCCAACATAGAGTAGCAGCTCTCGTGTTTTGACAGCATATGTATTGGCAGCTCTCATATGTACTGATACGGCAGCTTAGTTTGAGAGTCCTTGGAGAGGTATGGAGGCAACGAGTCCTTTGGTGGTCCTTGGGCCTGTACTCTAGCATTGAGTTAGACCAGGAGCTGTTTCATTACACCGTGCACTACCGAGACATAGGTACCTGTTTTCCCGTGTAAGGAATGAATGAATGAACTAATTAATCATTAACTTCATGCCTCTCAAGCGTGAAGTTGTCTGACACTCACAAAGCCAAGGAGTTGACTCTGCTCTCCTTTACACCTTGTTTAGTCTAATGAAACAGCAATGCTTTTTTTTCTTTTAATATAAAAGAGAGCTCAGAATGGGTCTTAATAACTTTCAGATCACCTTAAAGGGAAAGTGACTTTTCTCTAAAATTTAATCAGAAGACATTATAGATAAACAAGGAAGATTGTGGGTTCTGCTTCAGATCCTGAGGCATGTTGATCCCCCAAACTGCCATCACGATGTGATTTAAGTACTTATTTCCTTACAAGTACGGTGTCCATTCTGCCAGCCGAAGGAAATACAACTTTTGGCTGCCACAATCAAGTTACAACCAACCTTCTTGTTTTGGACTACACAACAGAGCGGTGATTGGTGACTCAGAAGGACATTATGACTTAAGTTATGGAAGTTTGCAGTTGGCCTTGACCAAGACTTTCTACTTGGTATTCTTGGGTGTTGCTCACGTTTGATGATTCCTGAGGTCCTACCCAGCGCGCGGGGTTCAATTCTGCTGGTGGCTGTTACAGCCTGCAAAAGCAGGTGAGGCACATGGATACGCAGGGCTTGTGGTGACATACCACAGGGGCAGCAGCAGACGTTTTTGTCTCTCCTGATCATGGATTCCCATCTGCTGTTCTGGTCTCTGGTCTCTCAGATGTGCTGGCCTTTTAGCCAGGAAGAATTAATAACCCAAGTGCAGCCCAGACACAAGGCTCATGCAAAGGAGAAGCAGGGGCCATCCTGGGTTTGGGTGATGTTTAGTGAGATCAAATCTTTCAAAAACAAACAAAAAGATAATCTTGTCTCAGGTTTTCTCACTGCTTCCATAGAAGAGAGGGGGTGAGAACTCACTTTAGAGCATGCCTGAGTCACCCCATGGTGAAGCCTGCTCCCCTGGCTGGCATGTACCACTTTGTTACTGGGGTGTTTCCAGCATCCCTCCTGAAGATGGGAAGGGTGTGCAAGAAAGGGGTGCAGGGTGCAAGGGCTCCCCTGGTGCTCTGGGTACGCTCTAGTCTGGTTGCCATCCTCAGGATTTAGGGGGATGTAGGCAGGCTTCATGTCATTCGCTCTCAGTGTCTAGGATGGAAATGGGACTTCATACTCCCAACTTCTTTTGTTTGTATTTTCTCCTTGAACATTTGTTTGTTTGTNTTTTTTTTTTTTTTTTTGTTTTTTTTTTTTTTTTTTTTTTTTTGTTCCTCCCCCAAAGAAAATCTGCTTGTGTTTTCTATATTTATGCTTCCTGGTAGGTGGTTGAGAGACTGATTGAGTAAATTACAACACTTAACTGAGCTTTTCTCCAACTGCCACAATCTTCAGCACATGCAAGGTTAGGTCTTCACTGCAGAGGAAACCCACTTAGCAAGGTGCTAATTTACTTCAAGGAAAGAGATTACTGATCACAGTAGATTTCTAGAGCAGGTGAATGTGTAATTCAGAATGAATAATTTATTAAAATATTTAGCCTCATTACCTGCTCCCAGGAAGTCCAAGAGTAGTTCAGAATGTTCTTATGTTTGTTATGAAATGTTTCTGTTATATCTTTCTCTTAGATTTATTTTTCTGATTGCTTGCTGAACTATAAATTGGCCAGATCACTCCAGGAGTGGACAGGTGTGCAAACCCTTCCTTTGCATGTGTAGGCTGAAAATAAGATTTATAAAGTGTTTTGGTACATTTTATTTTGAATATTTGTTTTCCATAAGTGCTTAGCATCAGCCCATGAAAATTTAATGGAAAGCAAGCACAAAATGAATTGTTTAAAAAGATCCACAGATAATAAACAGAGCATTTGTATTATACATTCTGACCAAGATTTCTGAACAATTGTACTTCATGTGTGTATTTGTTTTTTTTAAATTAGACATCTAAAAATTGATGCAGAAATATCCAATGGAAACTGTCAAGCTTTCTGATCTGTAAAAATCATGACATTTATTTAAATGCATAGATTTGGACATATCAACCTAATGGCAAATTCCTGTTTTCAAACTAACAGGAAAATATTGCTTAATCAATCCTCAGAGTGATCATGCTAGGTAAGTTGGTTCCATACTACAATTTTCCGTTGGCACTGGCTAAGCCTAGAATATCTGCTTGGACTGCATGAGGACCTCTTCTGTGGTCTCTTCACTGAAGATGAATTGTATTTTGAAATAGAAGGAGCACAGCACTGTGGTTGGTGGTAGGCGTGTTCTTGGGGAGGAGAGAGGAAGTACTAGTGAGGTGTTGAAAAATAAAGCCAATTTTTCTCAGTTTTTATGTATCCTTGTAGCTGGAAATCTTAGGACCCTTTAAAGTATGGAAGAAAATCAGTATTTTTTTTTTCTTTGTTAGCTCCTTCTTCTTTCTTTTAGATCTTCCCCATGATCTCCTTTTTCTTGCACACTTTCTCCCAGCTCTGACATCCTTCCCCTTCTCTCTAAGTGCACGAGCGCTATCCCTCCACTTCCTAAGGAAGCAGCAAGTGTCCTTCAGCAGTTACCTCCATTTTGCAGCACTACAGTCTGCTCGCTGAATCCATCCCCATCTAGATCCCAAACCACTCAGGCTCTTTTTAGCTCAGGGCAGCTCAAACACTTGCTACTCAGAAGCATCCTTGCCCTGCAGCCCCCAGGTGAGACTGTGTTTTCATCCCACCGTGTGGAAGTCCCTCTTCACCACTCCCATTTGAGAGCGTCAGGCCTTTCATATTCTGCATGTGCACGGCACACATAAACCCCTCTCCCTGTCCTGCCATAGTTTCTAGCTTTAAAGCTTGGGAAGACAATCATAAGCTCTGAAAATGTCTCTTCTTCCCTGTTACTCATTGTCACTGGGTTCAGGAAATCATAACCCTTTCCCAGCAGCTTAAAGGGAATGACCTGAGCAAAAAAATGCAGTTGGCAGCCAGCAATCTTAAACATGCATTAATATCACTTGTCTTTTGCTGAAAGCTCTAGATAATGTGGAGTGTGTAAACATGAGATTCCAGAGTCTGCCATAGCCCAGCAGATGCCAAGCACTCTGCTTCGTGGTTGCTCCATTTTCTTGACAGCCTATCTGCTACCAGGACTCTGGAGGGATGGGGGCTGAAGACTCTGCGTGTCAGTACCACTATAATGTGCCTTATGGGGGTAATCCAGCCAAGGCATGCATTCCTGGTATGGTGTCTCATTCCTTTGCCACCTGTAGTCTACTCATTTGCTGCAAGGCAGGGTTCCCTGTCACCACGTCTGTGGTCGGGGCCTCTGGCTCCAAAGAGAGGACTGAAATTAAGGCACCATGTGGTGATACTGCATCCTGCTGTACCTCAGCCGTGGCACGTAACAAATCGACCTAATTGGAAAGTTTGAACTTTTTTCTTTCCAGCAGAAACCCTCTTAATTTTCCATGCGAGCTTCCAAGGGAAGGGTTTCTGTTCTCTAACAAGTGGTAGGGAAACTACTCCTTTGACTTTTCCACTTTAAATATATAGCGGCTGGGGCAGAAAGCTGGCTGTGAATGTATCAGTACTTACTTGATGGGAACCTTTGTCCCTCACTTGTCCTGTCTGGGGACACGCTGGAAGAAGCTGTGGTTCCAGCAGGAGTGTCTGCAGAAAGCAAGACAGGGAGTGGGCATTGGCTACTGACCCTGTCCTAGCAGGTTGCCCTCCGACCCTGTCCTTTACCCACTGGAGCCTGAAACTCTAGGAGAGACTTGCTGTGTGCTGAGAGTGGAGCCATGTCTCTTTGTCATCCTCCAGACTGTGCTTTCCACCATGATTTTTTTTTTTTTTTTGCATTATTTAGTTTAGTTTCTTTATTATGAATAGCTGTTTGAGTATTAACGTTGCTTATGGTATGTTGTGTTCATAGTAAAATGAGGAAAACAGCTGGCCTGGGTGGGGTGGAACAAAGATTTGGTGACGATAATGTGGTTTTTGAACGTCTTTTTTAAAGAAAGACTAATGAAACGTGTGTGAGTGTGCTTATGTGTGAGAAAGAGATGAAAGATAGTACAGTTTGAACGCTGTCAGATGCTTTACAGCTAAGACACCATTTTTTCTCCTACAAAGGCTGATGAAATACAAGTGCCATTTAGGCACAGGATTTACAGTTACTTTAGCATATGCCCTGAAAACATGTGTATCTACGGGGGATAGTAGTTCATGGAGAAAACAAGTTGGTGCTGAGAAGTTCAATTACTCTTCTGAAATATCAATAATGTAGCTGGAAGAAAGAAAAAAACAACAGGCCACTTCCTCTATTGGATGTATTCTCAAAACGTCTATAAAGGCTTGCTGCCAGCAGCAAGAAAGTAATAACTATAAATGTTGCTCAGTGGGAAGACTTAGTGATAGAGCCCCTCTGTTTGAAATTTTACCGAGGCCCTGTCAACACAGTGCTAACTTTCATGCTTTTGCATTCTTATTCTTATTATTATTTCTATTATTCTTGGCAGGTGCATGTGTTGGTAGGTGAACTCAGGATTTCCCTCCTGGCAAGGCTCTCTGTCTTTTCAAGTCACTCAACATAAACCTCCAGTTTCCTGGCCCTGAGCTCTACTGAAATTCATTTTAAATATACCGTTCTTGATGGTCCTTATAGCACTTTGTAAGGTCCTGTTGGATCCTCTTAAGGAAAGCTTAAGCATCAGAATGAGCAATGTAATTGTATTCCTTAAGTAATTACCAAACTGTTTCTGCAATTCCTTTTAGTTGGCAGTTAGGGTTGAATTCTTTAATAACAACAACAACAACAATAATAAACATGTTCTAAGCTGCTTGAGGCAAAGTGTTACGTGCTTTTTCTTCTTCTTGAGGTACTGGCACCTGTGCCTGGTCTCAGCAGCACAAGATCTTGTGCATGTGAAGAAAACAAGGAGTATTGCACCATCGCAGGTGGGAGCTGGCAGAGCTTCTCCATCGTGCAGGACCGCCTTTTATGGGAAGAGCTCCTGAGAAATCTTCTGGGCTCGCCTCTGAGGGAGAGAGGTTGCTGACCTGAGGTGCTGAAACAAATAGGCTGAAAACAGATTGAGGTGAATGAATTGATTTTTTCTTTTCCCAGGAGCTTGAAATGAACAATAGAGTCTTTTCCCGCCCTCCTATTTCTTCACTTTTTTTATAATAATTCTCAGCTGAGGGTTTTAAAAATGTTTTTACAGTTATTTTACGTATTTCAAAATAACATTTATTAGCCTAATACCTCTAATTATGCATGATGGGTGAGTCATGTAGAGAGTGCTCCCACATTTTCTTCAGGTGAATTCATATACTTACTTACTTACCTAATTTGGCAGCAGTGGCATGGCTAGGTGTTAAACGAAATTAATCCTGCTAAAATTAACTCTCAGAGACAGACCTATAGTGCAACAAGGACTTTAGGATTCTGGTCCTTCTAGGTTTTCCCTGTTTTTCCATTGTAGGGATCATTACTTCAAACAACACAAGCTCAGAAGACAAACACGCGTGTGGAGATGGAGCGGTGTGAATGCAATCAGGCTTTTGGTTCAGCCAGTGAAATTTACTGCTGCTAATGAATAAATTTATACAACAAGAGCAGTTCAGTTACTTTGGGGGTGAGCACAAGACAGCAGGGAGAGATGAAAAAGCTTCAGTCTGGGCTTATGTTAGCATTTAATTTTGGATCAGCAGAGCACTTTGAAGCGAATCTCCCAAATTTCTGCCTTGCTGTGCTGTGGTTTGCTCCTGGGAGCAGTTCCAGGACATGGATTCCTGGTTGCCACTGGCATAAGGATGGTCTTTGCCTGCTCAGGGATGCTCAGTCTGCACAACTACACTGGCACTTGTCCAGACGAACCTTCCTATAAACACCTGTAGCGTGGATATCAGGTCCCCAGTACCACCAGTTTGCTCCTCAGGTCTTTGTGGCACACTGCAAGCTAAAGTAGACAGAACTTCAGTGCTGTTTGGCCGGTATGACCCTTCATTTGGGTGATGCCAGAGCACTTTCCCTGACTTTTAATTACAGGCGGTAAATCTAGGTGATACCTGTTACTACAGTTTGTGGTTGTTGTCAAACATTTACAAAGTGGAGATACTTCCTGCCCACAGAGACTGGCTCTTTGTGTGGTGTCTCTGCCTGATGGTAGATAGGCTAATACACCCAAAGAAGTCCCTGGGGGAAAATGCAGGTGAAAAACCAATCTGATTTTTAATTTGGGAAACGATGTGTGGAAAATCGTTATTTCAAAGGTGGGTTTAGCTCCTGTGGCAGTTTTGTCTTCTGCACTCATGAGCCTCCCAACGCAGCTCAGTCATTTCCATAGCACATGCCTGTTTGGCTGGCCAGAAGTGAAGGGAAAGGCTCTTGTGGATGATATCCTGCTGACTACGCCAATTTGTTGTGAATGAGTGATTTAGATCGCTTAAAGAACCACTGTCAAAGGTATTAGCAAAAGTGGGTTTAATATGGTGTAAAAGTGTGACTTAACAAAGTTCAATGGCGAGGTCTGCTCTATTACTGTATGGGACAATCATTTGAACAATGATTCAAAACTACCAAGGCACTAATCCAAGTTACGAAGTCACAAATCAAAGTTACCATGCTACATGGTTATGTGTGATATTGGTCACTTAGCAAAGATCTGCTGTTGGTAAAAGGTTTCTCTGCCTCAAGGAGCAACCTTGAGAGGTGTCCCAGCTCAAGCGGAGATCACTGCCATGCAGCTAGGCTGCTTAGCTGGGAGAGCTCAAAGAAGGCTCATGCAGGCTGTCAGATTTATGGAATCAAGTGGTTGGCATGTTGTCAAATTACATGCCATGGGAAAGGTATGCATGAGACTCCTTGTACCCACAACTTTCTTTGTTCCTTGATAAATGAGTCTTGAAAAAGCTACCTGCCATTCATGTGTTAATGACATGGTTGGTGTTCCAAGCTCATATGTCTCAATGCTCACTGTGTCAGTCCTCTCCTTTGTGGGTTTTCAGAAAACAGATTGAAACTAGAGGAGTTCTTGGCCCGTTTAGAGCTTAGGCCTTTACCTCCTTTGGAACCCGAACTAAACTGTGGCTAGTTTGGTTAAGGGGTTGAGTGCGTCTGTCACGCAGTGCCCTTTGGATCATGGCCCTCCATTTTGGTCTTCCGCACCTTGGGTATGGGCTTCCTGCTCCCTGGCTGGTTAAAATGAGTGGCAAGTTTTCTGGCACAAGGGAAGTTGCGGCTTCTTAGGCTCTGTTTTTTTGTTATGAAATCTTATTCATAGACTCATAGAATCATTTAGGTTGGAAAAGACTTTTAAGAGCATCAAGTCCAACCATCAACCATGCCCACTAAGCACTTGCGTGTCATAATAAACACATGCACACACATAAAGCCCTCTGACTGTATTACAGTAAGAACTGGAAAAAGATTTATTAAAGTCCTAATTGTTTTACATAATAGTAAGGGAACAACTATGGTCTCCAGCAATATCTGATATGTTACCTTTGAAAACTAAGGAACTTATATTTTCTATAAATAGAAGAATATGTATCTTTAGTAATCAGTAATCTTAATTTTTTATTTTTTTTTTAATCTCTGGGGGTACTTGGTTTCCTTATTAGGTATTTGAAACATCTTACCTTGTGTGTTCACTAAAAAATGTAAGCAGTCAGACTGGGCAAAAAGACAAACTTCAAAATCACAAAATGCACTCAAGGCATACATTCATGAAAGACAAAGCTTAACATTACACTTCGGACAATGGGCTGGTTAGGTTATATAGAGGGCTGCTTTAAGCAGTCATGCAGGTGATCAGCTGAAATAATTTGCCTTATACATGTTATTCTTTCATTAAAAGGTCAAATAAAATTGTGCTGGAAACCTAGTGGGTGCTTTAAATGGCTAGTTACTCAAAATGGCCTTTTGGGGGTGGCACTAAAGAGAGTCTCAAGTGCAGGTTTTGTTGTATTTTGTTCCATATTCATTTTTAGGGTAAAAAAAAAAATAATGGAAACCCAAATGCTGTTTTCTTAATGATGCTATCACACTGAGCTCTTCCTGTTGTTTGCACTCTTTCTAGATGATGGATAAGCCTCCTCAGTAAAAATGCAGAAATGTGAGGCTGTGTCCCTACATGTGATGCCTTGCTATTGCAAACAATCTTATCATACAATGGCTTTCAGAAATCTTTCAAGCTCTTTTCATAAAAAAAAGTAAAGCTGTCTGCCATTATCTGTCCTAACAGAGGGCTTTGTTCACTGCTTCAATGCTCTTAAACTTTCCTCAGTATTCATCTTAAATTAATTCCCGATTAATTTTATGAGCACTTATTAATCACTGTGAACACTGTCCTAGAAGCTGTACTCCCTTGGAATATGCCCATGAGGTATTTGGAGAGAGAAATATTCTCACCCAGCCTTCATTTTGCCTAACTAAACAAGACAGGTTCTTGTAGTTCCTTAATCTAGTAAGCTCCTCCTTCCTAACCTAAGGTTAACAGCATCTCCACACCTATTTCATTTTAGCATTCTCACCTGCTACTGACTGGAGGTGGATGGACTATGTTAGACGAGATATTCTCTGTGCCCTGTACAATGTCATTAGCGTCTGGAGAATTCATCAATACTAATCCATCATGGAACTGCATTTGGCTTTCTCCTCAAAGTCAGACTGTTTTAGTGGCTTGCAAGCATTTGGTCAGGAGATTAGCAAACTTGAGCTCTTCTCTTGAGACATTTTGAATTAACGAGAACCGACTAAAACTGCTGGAGCATATTGCAAGCTGTTGTTATATTAATTCATGAAACATACCAAAATATGCTGGATATGAAATCTCCTGAATGCTTTCTTTTCACTTGGGTTTTCAGCCTGTTCCAGTGGGTGGCACAAGAAGCACAAAAAACCAGGTGAGTTTTCATCAGAGCATATCCCATAGGATTTCTAGTTAGTAACTATTGTCGTTCTTAGTTAAAAATAATAAAAGGGACTCATGAGGGTAAAGGGAGTGCATTTCTCAAACTGACTTTAAGGTGCTCAGCACCTTTCTGAGCTGTTTGGTATCGCACATTGCGAGTGTTTCATTCTTCAATATTTTTTATATTCAGCCCTGTCTACAGCTACAGGCTTGAAGGGGTCAGGCTGCGAGCTGCCCATCCCAGGAACACTGCGGCTGAGGCCAGGCGTGTTGGGCGTTGTGTGGGAGCTGCAGATCTATCTAACCTGGTGTGTACTCACTGAGTGACTCTGGGCTGTATGTCTTGTGAGCGTGGGCTCTGCACTGCAGCAAGTTCAGGCAGAACTGTGCATGTATGCGTGGTACCTGGCTCTTTCAGTGACATTGAAATGATCTTTATTATATTCAGTTCCAAGTCTACAGCTGGGCCTGAAAAAAGAAAATGAAAAAGATCTGATACAGGTGCTGCAGCTAAGATACTGCCCTGGAGAACATCCTACCCTAGTGTTTTGTGGGAGGGCAACTGGGGTTATATGAAATCTTATAATGGCCATAGAGATGCTCCGTCCACCGTGACACATCCACGTGTTTGCTGTGCCACTGGAAACTTGAAAGGAACAACTTACATTCAATTCGCAGAAGTACAGGCAAAACCAAACCTTGCTGTGACAGAAGTATGGATTTTGTGGAGCAAAGTCATTGGGGATTTGAAGACATGGTATAGGGTTGGGAACATCAGTGGGTCTTTCAGGTCAGTGGTAAGAGAGGCTGCAAACATGGTGACAGGTTTCAGGAGGCCTGGAGGAATCAGCTGGGTCTGAGAGGGCCGTAGGTGGGAGAAGTCCCTGTGCTGTCCCACACCCTTGCCAGCCCATGGACTGTGACCTCCTCTCTGAAGCAGGAAGGCTATGGATGCATGAGGACTAGAAAGCAGAAGTTGGCTGTTTGAGCCATGCCCGCTGTGATGTCCAGCAATCTGCTGGGCCATTGACAGCCTATTTTGTCTACTGTTAGAGGGGACCTTGGATGCTAAAGGCAAGCATATATGACAGAGTCAGAGAAGGAAGAAGTAAGAACAGAGCACAAAAGGAAGAGTTCCTGGTTAGAAGAAGGTTTAGTAATAAATTCTCCAACTGACCAAAGTTAGCACTTCTCTGGGAGATGGTTGTTCCATCAGAAAGAAATTGTCATTTAATCTGGGCAGCTTCTAGCAGAAGCCTGTTGGATTTTGGCAAGTGGTGCTTGGAAACGCCCGAGTCCCTGGGCCGCTGGTGCTTAGTGCCCTTGTGGGAGCTAAGAGCTGGCAACTGTTACATGTCCTGGAGCTTCTCTGGTCTTCTGCGCTTCACTGGGAGCCCAAAGATACGTCTCTTCTGAGATCTGAAATACTGGTTTCGGGGAGATGTCTGTGTGTGTCTAAGTCCCAAGCGGGCTGGCCAGGAGCCTGAATGATTCACCTCCGAAGTGCTTTGGCTCCAGAGCCCAGGTGCGCTGGGCTTGCAGGCTCTAGGGGGCTCACCAGTAAGGTACAGTAGTGCGTGGCACTGGCAGTGGGAGCCCTTCACATTATGCAAGGCCCCCAGGCTGACTGATACAGGTTTCTGTTAGATTTGGGAGACTGCTGAATTCCTGGAATTACGAAGGAAACAAAGGAAGAAAACATTGAAGAGGTAAAAAATGGTGAAGAAACAGCAGCTAAAAGCTCCTGGAAATACAAAGGGGAAGATTTAAGAATGGAGAAGATTCAACCACTGGTCTTTTCTGTGCCTAAGTCTTAACACAAGCCAAAAAGTCAGGAGGTAGTTTTATTTCTGGCTGTCACTGATTTTGAAGCACAGGGCATTTAATACAGTCCAGCTAACTGACGGAGAAGAATTATTCGTCTGCATTATGGAAATGTGAAGAATCATTTACTTCACGTGAAAAAATAAATACAGAAAAATGACAACAGAGAAAAAAGGCAGAAATGGAGACTTCGGATCTGTAGCCTCAGACTAGTTACAACCATGCAATTCTTGGAGGCTGACGCGCTGATAAGAGATCAGAATCTGACTTGGAGCTGAGCCAAATCCCCAAGGAAAGACCACGGTGAGACTCAGAGTTTAATCTTGAAAAGCAGCGAGAATTTGCCGGCGCAGCAAGCCACCTCACCCGCAGGAGTTGAGCGAGCTGCGCTCTGGTGATGCCCAGGTTGGTACAGCATCTACAAGGCAGCTCTAAGCCCTACCAGAAGCAGAGGGCAGGTGCAGTTCAAAGTGGGCATCCATTAGAAGCAGCAGCGGTGTCCTGTCACTGCAGGGCATTGCCACTCCAGCAAGAGACACGTTATCATCGGGACCTCCCCGCTCTCTGCAGGACAGTGCAACGGCCGGGATCCACTCGCTCGCGTCTGTTCCCCGCGGCCTGGGGGCATTTGCTGGTCAGGGGAAAATTTTAGCTGAAGGAAGGTCTAGTGGTGGTGTGGTTTTACTCGAATCTCTGTGTTTCCCCGGCTGTGTCCATATCTCCTCTCCTTACTCCTAGCCCCAGTCTTACTCTTGGCCTTAATTCTCCAGTGAGAGGCTGAATTTTCCCTGAGAGTGGGGCAATTCCCCCCGTTTTTTGTTGTTTTGATTCATCGTGCTCCGAGGTGCTCAGCGCTGTACAGTTCAAATTCTTTCATGCTCTTTTCCCCAGGTGAGAGCAGAGTGCCTGGGGGTGGGGGGGACAGCTGGTGGGTCCTGCGGGTGCTTGGGGGGGACAGTGACTGGTGGCAGGGAGCCACAGCTGCTGGATGCAACGGGGGGATGTCTCTTCTGCCCCCCACACCCCCATGGGCTCTTAGCAGCAGGTCCTTTCCCCTGGCTGGCTGGGGCTCAGCTTCCTCTGCTTTTCTTTCCCTGCCCCAGGAGATGATGAAGAGTGTGGAGGGGTGTGAGCCCCGCTCCCTCCGAGGGAGCTGGATGCGGCCGGGAGAGGCTAAGAAGCTGGCAGGAGAAACCAGAGAAAGGAGGTGGCCAAGGATGATTCAGCAGGCAGTCCTGGCCCACAATGCCGGTGTTTTAGTTTAGAGCTACCTTTCCAGCAGAAAAAGCCCTAAAGCAGAAAACCGTGCCCTAGAGCTACATCTCTCCCGGAGAGCCCAGAGGGAGGACGCTCAGTATTCAGGGGATGCAAGTCTGCAGGAAGATGAGCAGAGCTAGCTGGGATCTTTTCCCAATTTTCATTTCATTCAGGTCCTCGGATGACACGTCCTTGTGCAGTCTCAGAGCACAGAGCGTTCACATGAGTAGAGCCGCATGCCGTACGCCTCCAGTCGGGTGGTCGTATTAGTGCTGCTTTGATGACTGTGCTTCACAGAGTCGTAAGGGAAACAGAGGTGAAGTTGCTTTAGGCTGTGCTTTGCCCATCTCAACTTTGGATTCTGACTTCGTGCCACTGAGTTGGTTTTATTCCCACTGCAGCAGGAGAGATGTACGGAGATAAAAGTCTTCTGGACGGCACAGAGAAGAGAAGGGGTGTCGCTTGGTGGTTTGTGAAAGCTAGCCAAGCAAAGCAGGTCGCATAACTATGCAGTACCCGTAGGGAACAAGGTGCATTTTTTCCCTTGCTGTTCAGTAAGTGACCCAGTTTGTGGTAGTTTTTAATATATTGCAACTTTTTGTTTTACACAAGCTGATGGGAGGAATCAGCAACTTGGTTACAACGGTCCATAAGAAAAGGCAGTATGACCCAAAGAGAGACTGACATTTGTTTTTTAAATAGAGGTAAGGGTCAATTCTCCCATTAAACTGCTTGCCTCGTCGCATTCAATAGGTGCTACTCCTGAGAATCAGAAGGAAACCACAACATTGTAGGGTTTTTTTCCTATTTTTTGTGAACACTAGCCACTTTGAGCTCCTTCATACATATTTTTGTAGGTGCAAGTTGTCTATTAAACTAGCCCAGAAGCATACTAAAATAAAATTAGCGACAATCCTGCAGGCGGAACAAGGGGATAAGGTACAGCACAACCTCCTTGGTAGATATTACATTTGTGATAGGTATGGAAGCCAGACCAGAGAGCTCACAGGCTTCCCAGTCAGCGTCTTAAGTTTAGGGTAGCTCGTTAAAAACCATACCCTTCATGGGTTCTATAAAGCCTACATTATCTGTGGATCTTTTTCCCAAAGCTTCTATTTTGAAGCCTTCCATAACTCCTTTATTGCTTGCAGTATCTGTTTCAGAGTATTACGCTGGCAGAGAGCATTGGCTCAGTAGTAACCAGCATGTATGAGTCAAAACAAGGCCGGTGGGAAATATATTTTAGGACAGAATTGTCTGAAATAAACCACAGGTGAACTGTCGTCGGGCATTAGTGTACCTGAGGAAATGTGCTGTTCTGAACAGCGAGGAGAGGCTTATCTGGACTTCACAGGTAGGCTGTGACAAACACGACCAGTCTTGCCCGAGGCGAGAGCTGGAGATGTCTGGGTAATCTGCTCCACACCGTGTTCTCAAAAATGTGGATGAAACTGGCGGTGTGATGCAAGGAAATTACCTCCAAAATGAACAGGGGGGTACTGAAATATTGTCTCATCAGTGTGCAGCTGAGATGAAATCCAAAATGGGAAAAAGTTTGCAAAAATGCATGCAAGAGGAAAGAAATAGAAATATATAAATACAGGAAAGTGAGCAATAGTACGTCCTCAGCAGTCTTCACCTACGTAAATCAGGGTGCCTGACCTCTTTTGCTGGATGGGACATGCTGTGTTAGGGGCATTGCCATAACTAGTCTCAAGGGAGAACAAAAGAACGGGAGCGGCTCTTCAGGTGCCTAACAAATTAAAAATGCTTGCATTTATTAACAGATTGCTTAAAATCACTGTTACTTTAATAACACTGCTACGTGAATTGCATTAACAGCAAGCCACTGGTCAGTAATGGCTCTCTGTTATTGTACAGGAGAAATACCTAATGTCCTTCTACTGAAAAGGTTCCACTGGTAAAATTGCCTCAAGACAGACTGAACTGGACACTCTCCCTTCTTCCCCTTCAACTGGTTTCCTCCAGAGACTGAATTCACCCCACAGTCTTTCAGAAAAAGGTCTGGTGTGTGGATCCCTGCATTGAGCGAGCACAGAGTAACGCCTTCAGTTGTAGTTAAATTAGTTCAAGATGGATCTAGTCCCAAAAGTCTTCACCCCTGGATAAATCCCCCGCCCCACTCCCCAAGTTTCTTACTTCTCAGCAGCTCATTTCTCCTTCCCTCTGTGACAAGCAAAGCATTAAATATAAATCTTTGCTATGACATCTATTTTTAAAGTAAGTGGAATGGCACTGAAGGGAATAAAAAGCAAACCTGAACAGCATTTCTTGTTGTCTTTTGATTAAGCTCCCCCAGCTGTGAATAAGCAAATGTCATCAGCATCGCCTTCCTTTTTTTATGTGTGCCTGAGAGGCAGCAGGTTTGTTTGCAAGCGCTGGTTGCAGCCCTGGTTGAGCCTCTCCTGCCAGGCAGCCCTGGGCTGGACACCAGTCCCCAGCTGCCTACCCCTGAGCTCTCCATAACCCCCAAGTTCCCCAGAACCCTTGAGGTTGCACCATCTGCTCTCACTCGGTCGTTGCCGGCGCGTCCCTGGGTGCAGCGCTGGCTGGTGCGGCTGCCATCGGAGGTGCGGCTGCAGGAAGGGTGACCCCAGCTTGGCAGCACCGGGCGTGTGGTCCCTCGGTCCCTCGATGCCTTCGTATGGGATGTGGTTCCCCACGATGTGCTGGGAGCTGAAGCGTGCCTCTTCCCAGACTGCGTGCGTTGTTGAGCTGGCTTCTTCACAGCTTGGGCCCCTTTGGTGACCCATGACTGATGAAGCAAGCAGCCGCCGTTTCTCTCGGCTGTTTCTCAATGCAGCCACCCTTTGCAGACAACACGAGAGGCCCCCAGCTCTGTGCTGAACTGAGAAACGCCTGTACACTGTTTTTCAGGCACAGGCTTTCCAGGGAGGGATTGCATCTCTGCTTGACGCTGTCTTACATAGTTTTCCTTCCCTCCACAGCACCGGTGGCGTGCAGGTTCACACCTTGCGGCTTCTCCCATGCTCCCACGGAGTCAGAGGGGGCTGCGGTGAGAGCAGCGGCTGGCAGCTGCCTGTGCGGCATCCTCCACCCTCCCGCATCCCTATCCTTGTTCTAGTTTCTTTTCTGCCAGGGAACATTATTTGAAGTACAGTCGGTTCATCTTTGGTGTCGCGATACCCCTTCTTTCTGCTAGACATCTGCTCCAGAGAGTCTTATCCCTTTTTTAACTTCCCTTGCTTTTATCAGTGCCCTAGAGAAGTGCATTCTTCTGGGAGGTGGCTTGATGGTGGGTGTTGATAGGAATACGAATACCAGGGATAGATGCATCGGAGCAGGAACAGAAGAGATGAGTCTCCGTCAATGTTTCATTTTCAGCTCACCGTCAATGCCCAGTGTTTGGCCAGGGTAGAGGTAAAATAAACAGGAGAGTAACCAACCCCCTTGCAGTCAAAAAAGGGTCTGTAGCTTGATATTAAAAGTGTATAAGGAATCAACTAAAATTAACAAACAATATATTGATTCCTCAGGCTGTTGTTGGCCCAAGTGACATTTGTATGGGTTAAAGGAGGTACAGTGTTGGTCAAAGGAGGTTGCAATGAATGGAAACAGGCCATCAGGAGAAGGTATGTTGACAGGATTTAAACATTATTTGTAAGTCTGTTTTTGAAACTGGAACGGTGATTTTTCTTCTTAAAGTTTTTTCTACCAAGTGACAGATAAAGGTAGTCCGTGCTAACATGTTAAAATCAAGCCCAAACCTTCTTGGTTTTCCAAGTCTGCCGGTAGCTGTGTGGGTAGCAGCAACACAGAAGATGTGAATAATTGATTTTACTGTCTGTCCCCCAGAGTCAGTCATTTCCATCAGCCAGCAGGTGAGCGTGAACGTGCTGCTTCAAACTGGGTCCAGCTCAGGGTATGTGACAGCAGTATCTGCGAGGGCTCGTACTGCACTAAGTCTCCTAATTACAAACATTTATATAAGGCATTTCTCTTGCAAGGCTCATCTGAATCCTGCGTGCCTGTGCAGATTCAGGTTTCTTCCTACAGTGAAAATTTCCCTTCAGTCTGCTTCCACAAAAAACTTGTGCAAATCCCTGCCTCTCCACATGGCACAGGCTCTGCAGCTACCCGTTACTACACGACATGTATTACAATTATTCATACCCAGTTCAGTACAAAGCTCCCTTTGCTCCAGAGGTGACAAACCAGAGACTTGGTACCTGTGAATACTGGGATCCGGAAGATCCTGGAGTGCCAGGATTGCTGAATAGCTGGCTGAAAAGTCGACCATTCCTTGCACTTCAGATACTGGATTTTCCAGCTACAGAGAATGTGGTGAAGGACATTGTGTCATTCTGAAGGCTGGGAAAAAAAAAAGGAAGAAAAATGCACGCTACCCCCTTCTTCCCTCAGGTCTTCATAACAATTGATAATTGGTTGAATGCTCAATTTAGATAGAAAATGCCATGTTTACAAAATTCTTTTTTTTGGTAAGAAACCTTTTTTTAATTTGCAGGTGTGTCAGCAGTGCTGGTGCATCAGGTGTTCCATGTGGGAAAACATTTAAGCGTGTGTTTTAAGCACGGACTGTTTTCTCTTGAAATGAAGTTCTTTTCTCTCCCCCCCTGCCAAACTAGTAGGTCTAGTGTTTGGCTGGTGTAAGCCCAGTCTCACACCACCAGTGGGATGGGGAGAATGTCAGACTGGTATTCTCTAGCCTGTGAATTTATGGCAGGGTCACTGAGTCGAGGCAAGTAGTTCCTGGCAACTAAAACCCATCTGGGTGGGAATGTTTATCCTGTGGCTCAGGTAAGTACTGCCACAGAGGGATTTATCTCCAGGTGGAGAAATGGTTGTAACCAGCTGCTGGGTGGTGGCTTGGGCTCAGGCTGGGGGAGCTGGGCGGCACTGGGGGAAAGCAGGGAGCGTGGAGCTGGTGGTGTGGGGGGGACAGGGGGAGCGCTGGAGAAGATGGTTGTTTTGGAGCCTTATTTATTGAGAAGGTGGCTGAAGCCTCCGGGCTGGGATGCCACTGGAGCAGTAAGGGCCCAAATCCTCTCTGTTGTGTAGTAACTTGGCTAGCAGGGCAGGCACCCAGCCAGTCACGTAGCCAGGCAGTCACCTAGCCAAGTTCAGTTCCTTCTCTGCTTGCGGGGGTTTGAAACCACATCTTCAGTCTTATGCCAGAAGTGTCGGTCGTTTAGTGGCTGGAGAAATAGGAGATGTAGTTCTAAATCCTCTTGCTCAGAGCAGCAATTGAACTACTGCCTGTTGACACTGTGCTTTCCTGTAAATAATGCCCTGGGGACCTCAGTTTTCTATTTTTTTCTAGAGGCTGATGCAGAGACTTAATGTAAACAACATTACTTTCGAGAAATGAAATTTACTGTCCAACCGAACTGTGGCTGCTCTCCAGGACCCATAGGGTCCTGTCTGTTTGTTTGCTTTGGTTTTGAAACTGTCTTTGCAAGCAAAGTTAAATTTACCAAGGATAAATATTCTCACACATTGGTAATCGAGCATTGAATTGGTAGTGGAAAAGGAGGGACTACAATCCCTATTTTCTCCCCATTACTTCTGGCCCGGCCTGCATAGGGTGTACTCCAAGTTGCACGCTGTGATTACGGTTGCATAGGTCACGTCTGCTCCCAGTGCTGCAGCCCCTTTCATCCAGAACTGTATTTATCACCGGTAAACACTGTGCTTTGTAGAAAGTCTCATCAGATGTGACGTTAAATTTGTTTAATTGCAAGTAAACAATTTTGCTGGTTAATTCCATCCTCTTCTGATTTGCCTTGTCCTTTGATCTTCTGGATCGCTGATCAGAGTGTCACATCCCTTTCGTTCCTTGGCTAAATCCATCTTGCCCATAGATCTGACAAAACCTTTGCTTCCCAGATGCATTCCTGATTAGAGCTGGCCAGGAATTTCCTGACAAAGCAGGTCTTTGTTGAAAAATGCCCATTTGTAAAATCTAAATGCTTTACAGATGCATCTCTTCTTTGATGCTTTTTCAGTAAATTACAGGAAGGTTTCTGCTTTGGGGATTTGCTCCAGACTGAATTGCCATGAGTATGAAAGTCCAGCAAGCTTGCCTTGAGAAAGGGGCTCAGGGGATGCTATACTCCTTATTCTGTGGAAGTGGTCTCCCTGGCTGGCTTGGATAATGTGCCAGCAGTCTGTTGAGTTCTGTGGAGCCAGAACTCACTGGGTTGATATCCAGCTTTTAAGTTTCAGATCAGACTGTTTCAGAGTCCTGAATATGTTGACATTTTTTTTCAAAACTTGAAAATTTCACATTCCAATTGAATCTCAAGCCTTGGTGGGAGATGGAAGAACACCAATGTTCAGACCAGCCGTATTCCTGAGAGCTTTTCCCAGTTCTGCAAAATTTGGAAATGCAGCTTTTAAAAACTGAATTCCCCAGGCTGAAGAGGGCAGTAAATCAGGGTGTACTTTTGCTATTGAAAACAAGAAAATAACACAATGTTGTCGTGTTTTGGGATACAGAGCTTTAGGAACCGAAAGCCTTTGTTTATCCAAAAGTCAGGCAAAATTTAGGAAGCTTATTTAGACAGTGGTAATGCACAGCATGAGCGGTGGCCTTTGGCTCTGTTCAGGAGGGTCTGAAAAGGACAGCAAGTTCAGTCTTGACATCCATTAAATCTTTAACCTTTCTTGCTATTCTTAACCGAAGCTGGTGGATGAGGAAGTGGGAATATTTTAATAGATTTGAAATGCTCTCTTCATGAATTATTTTCCTCTGAGCAGATGAAATGCAGCACTGTATGGACACATTATGTTCTCATGGTCTGCCTCATTTAAAGAAACATTCATACCAAGCACGGTCGTGAATCTTTAAATGGCTTCTTTATTATTTTTCTCTTGTTATTGTGCCTCTGCGGGGTCTACATAGAAGAAAATCAGTAGATCAGCAGAATGCTGCTGCTATTGCGGAGCCTTTGTGTAGATCTGTATGGCAGTATAAATATGAACAATATTGCGCTGAATCCCATCCCTCATTATTTTGGGGCCATTTCCTCAGCAGGCTGTCACACAATACTAAGGACAAGTTGGGTTCACAACTACTTGAATGAAGCAGAGAATAAAAGAATATGTGCTGCTTTGTGGAAAGAAAACCTGCCCAGGCCCAAATAGAAGGAAATCACCACAAATGCACCTTGTATCTACTTGTCTGAACAGACCTATTCATTTCTGTACAATATGCTTTCCAGTCCTCAGATTGTCTCTCAGCCCATTTTTTTAAAATCAGCCCATCATAATAAGCACACCGGGGATAGATTTTGTTGACTCACTTCTTTAAAGCTATCTTATAAATATGCAGTAAGTATATTTGTGAGAATTCAGAGCTCTACATTGCCAGCTTAAAAGCTCAGTCGTTTTTTAGTTGTACCTCTACCTGATAGAATCACGGAATGACACTAAACAAATTCCCACAATCCTATTATGTTGGAAAAGTCCACTATTTGAATCCTTCCATGGAAGGGACCTGCTACTTGTCTCAGGAAGAGCAGAGGAGCTGTGGCTGCTCAGCATCCCCCAACCGTGGAGGAGGTATCCTACGTATGGGGGCAATTTCAGAGCCCGTTAGCGTAACAGATCAAAAGGAGAATACTTTCCTGGTGGAAGGATTGCAAGGAAGCCCTAGGCCCAGTTAAAAGGATACTGCAGAGGTTCAAGCAACTGATCCTGGAACAGCAGGCACCTGACTTCAAACTGGCAACCTCTTTCCGTAATGCTCCTTATCATTTAGCATTCTGCAGGAAATCTAGACACCGGTGATTTAGAGCTCTGAGTGGGGCAGGCAAGCTACAATAATGGGATCATATCTCTGTCATGGCTGGGGCTCCAAATGGCATTTTTCATTTTAATCTTGAAAATGCTGCCCCTGGAAACAGTAACTTAATCAGAGCCTGCAAACATTGTTTTTTAAATTTTTTTTCCTAAATTGTTTTTGAGGAAATGCTTGCAAATCATTGGAAAAAAAAAAAAAAAGTAAGATTTTCATATTGACTCTGCTTTTTCTTATCCCTGAAACAATGGACACGGCTGTTCACTGGGAAAAAAAAAAGATAGTGCAGTATTTTCTCACAGGTGTAGTATGACAGTTCTGGGAATGTAGAAGGTCAGAATGCTTTTCTTATATCTCATTTTTGCTGATTCAGTATAAGTATTAGCTAGATACACTGTCTCTAGTTGCACCATCCCTATTTTGTATATGTTCATTTTCTCTCACCTGCACTTAGGCCATTAAGTGCTTACCATTTTTCACATTGTAAGGATTATGAAATCAGGATTGTTAAGGCATTTATTTTCAGAAAATACTGCCTCTTCATCTGAATGTATCTTTGTTGCTTCCACAGAAGGCAGAATAATTGCTACCATACAATTAAACATACTCTTAGACAACAGGTTTCAAATAAAAAAACCCAAGAAAAACCATACCCCCCCCCCAATATCTTAGATGTTATACATTACGATTGAGCATATTATATGTTAGTGATGCACAGACATGGTCTCCATTGTTATAACTAGTTAGCTATAGTTAGTAAACACATTTCACATATTTTTACAAGTGATGCTCAATTAATATCTCAAGCAGTAAGCTTTCTCTGACACTCAGGGGAGAAGGTGAGTAGAGAAATGGGCAGTAAACAGCAGGGCCCCCCCAACAAAGCCGCCCCCGGAGCTGGACACCCATGGATGGGATGACGGGAGAGTAGGGGTGGGTCCAGCCACCCACACCCCTTGATTTTGGGGATTTCTTCACAGAATTAAACTGAGAGGCCTGTGCTCTTGCCAGCTCCCATGCAAAAACCCTGTGGGCGCGATGCTACGGTTAAGCTCAGGCGTCTTGCGTGAGCGCATCGCTCGTGCTACCGCCGTCACCTCTTCCTCGTTCAGAGGTGGTTTGGGTCCAGCCAGCTCAGGAAGCAGGCTCAGGGAGCGAAATTTATCCTTACCAGTCTTTATAAAGGTGCTGCAAGCTGCCACTCCTCTGGAGGAATTGGGAATAGCAGAATGCGGTATAAGACCTAGAAAATATGATATACACATGCAGAGGCGGGAGGTGCGCCGTTCCTTTAGGCAGGCTCACAAGGTAACACGAAGATGCTGGTTTTGGGCTTTTTTTGTCTTTTTGTGCTGAGCGGAGCTCCTGAGAACAGGGTATATTTCAAATGTAGTTAATTAAAGACTGCTTTGTTTGTAATTCCATATGGAATTGTCCATGATTGCAGGTAGTTTGAAGAAAAACAATACACAGAATTTTTCCTTTGGTGCTGTTATTGGTTTAAGTGTTATGTACTACTGTGGTATCCAGTAACAAGAGAAAGGAGGAAGCCATGTGAATGTTGCTAGAGCTATTTGAAAATTAACCTCTTCCTGTTGAAATGTTGTGATGAAAACAAATTGCCAGGGCAGAAACTTGCCAAAAATAAAAAGCTGAGAAATGGTAGTATTTTGGATTTCTGTAGCATCACTGACAAGAAAAGCCTTCAAGCCAGGAAACAAATAAATGCAACACTCCCCCATCCCTTTGATTTTTGGCAACCCACCAAAACCTGTTTCTTTTCTGTTTAGAGAACAGTTTTTTCATTCCTGATGTATTTTAAATTTATAATGAAAGTTTTCATTTATTTTTTTTTTCCAGAAAGGTCTGTTTTGTCAAAAAGCTATTTTCTGTGGAACACCATTTCAGCTGAACAGTTTCAACAAGTTCTTGTTGCTTCTGAACTCAGGCTTCCTGTGTAGTAACACATTGTGCTGCTGGCACGCTCTTCTAACTAACAGCCTATAGCATATTTACTGTCATCTGTTACTGTTTCCTTTGCGAAGACATGGGCATTGTGCTTTATACCTTTGTATCCTTGGATCACTGATATTTCATTGTTTTTAAAAATAAAACCCTACTTGCAGCTTAAACATTCCTTAACAAAATATTATTTTCTTATTAAACACTACTCTGGGTTTAATGTAATAGTGCAATAAAAGTGGTGTGGGTATTGCTGAGCTGCTTGGCATCTGTTGCAAGGTGGTGAGCATTTTCATTTTCACTGAAGGTCACAGGATGAGGGTGTTAAATACTTGGCTTCTTGGACCCATGCTACATATGACTGTGAACATTTGTTTACAGAGGCGTGGTTAAAAAAAAAAAAAATTCTTTGATGTAGAAATAGAGATACCTAAGTGCAAGCCAAATTTGCTAGCACAGATGAGCCAGGGTAGCATTTGTCATATTTTCTGTTGGGAAAGGTCAGCAGGACAATACTACTCCTAAACGGAAGCAGGTGTGGCTGGGGTAATTATTTATTATATGGCTGTTTCAGAATTATTCTGCCTTCCCTATGTTTTTTTGGGTTGGTGACATTTGCACTCCCTGGGACCACGTTTGAAGAGAAATCTAAAAGAATAAACCTAAAGGTCACGAGGTGTGGGATTCATCTAATCAAATACAGCCATTTACACTACACATACATGGTGTTCACCCATCACCATCAGCTCTCTTCGCAGGCAGAAATGAAAAGTAGGCACTTCTGTGGTGTGAGTCAAGCAGCTGTTTCATGTGGTCAGAGGAATCTTGTCCTGGAAGGACTGCAGAGAAAGGGCAAGCGGGTCAGCGTTGGATGGACATCTGTGCTGCAGCTATCATCTCAGGCTCCATGAGGTGAACCCCAACTGGAGGATCTTTGCCTGAACCTTGCTCAGAAGATAAGAAACCTGCTTACTTTGTGTTAGAGTTGCATATGCGCCTCTCCCTGCCAGCCATCTCCTGGGACTATCTTCCAGCTAATCCATGGTAGTGCTAGAAATGGGATGGCTGAGAACGCTTAGACATGATTTATGGGACAACACTCTGCTTTTAAGCCCATATGTTCTGGAACCTTGCTTATAAGAGTTCTGTAATCTTACTTTCAGTGAAGAGTTCACCATGTTAATAGTTAAAGTTGATCAATGGCAAGAGAGAGTCAGTGTTATTATTGGTTTTCTGATTGGCAGCCGTAAGGCTACTATCAGGTTGCAGGATGTAATTTTAGCAAAAGAAAATCCTTGTCCCAAAGAACTTACAATAACAGTTCAACTTGGATCATGTTTCTGGGACTCCCCTTGGTTGTTTATGGCATATATAAAAATGAAGTTAAAATTGGGCCACATTAATTTGTATTTTAAGTCCAACAATGCTATTTCAGTTTGGATTTCATATTCATGTCTTCACTGAAATTCTGAGTGGCATCGGAGTGTTACAGCTGAGATGACTCAGTTCAAAAAAGTTTGTCAAGGTCATTTATCCTCGATGTCCCTGTGAAGGTGTAAAAGACTAGGATAAAACCTGAGAAGACTGTTCTGTCCAGGTGAGGTACAAGATTTTATTAGAAACCATTGGTTTAAAGTTCTGCAGATGCTGAGTGCAAAGCAGGAGTGATAATTTATCACACCCTTGCACTTTTCCTCTGGGGACCTTCTAATCTCTTGCTGTTGTTTCTTGGAAAATGGTCCTCTAATACCTCAGCTTGCAGGCTGTGATTTGAAAATGTATGTGGAAGCTCTTAACGCCTGCTGGGAGATGTCAAACTTGGACCACAGTGCTGAGGCTGTCTGCTTCTCCCTGCCTGGCTGCCTGCTTAGGTACTTTGCTTGGACAACTCTCTTAAAAATGTCCAATGATACCGATTGTGTGTGTTTCCCAGCAAGGTTATTATAGCTGGTTCTGCTTTTCCCATTGAAATGTGGGAATGAACACGATTGTCAAGACCTTAGATGTTCAGCCCAGCCCTTGTTTCAATATGTAATGTAGAAAACCAACACATCTCATTTTAAAGATAAGCTGTTCTGATAGTTAATTGCCTCTTGGTGCCAGATCTTACTTCAAAGTAAATTTGTCTGACCTTGCCTCTAGTCAACAGTTTCTTTGTTGGCAAGGCTAAAGACTTGCCCTCTACCAGTTCCGTTCTTTGTTTGCCCCTTCAGGCCTACCTCCTCTCTTTTGTCTTTCAGAAGGTATGTTTTGAGGCCATAAGGCTTATAACACAAACTTTGCTCTCAAGCCTTTGGTTCTTTTTCCTGTCTTCCTGTGAACTTGCTCCTGTGGACAACAGGACCAGGCCTGGTGTTCCCAACTGACCGGGCCCCTGAACAGCAGCAAAATCCCTTCTTTACTGTTTGACATCCCTCCCTTTTTTGATGTCAAGGACTGAAGCAACCCTTCATGCTGCTCAGTCTAAGTCCCAGTACAATCCCTGTATTCTCTGTTCCTACCCAGTAGGTGGGATCTGCATCCCACACTTTGTCACATTTCAAGGTATTTTTTTCAATGCATTGGAGCCACTTTGCCATGCAATTGAAATCCTTCTGTAAGGGCAAGTATCTTCCTCATTATTTGCCACTCCACCAATCTCTCTAACTTGCAGACTTTGTTGACAACGATTGTAAATCTTGGTATGGACCCATAGTTAAAACTTCACCTTGGAAGACCAAATAGGGATCACAATTAATGTATGATATATGGGCTCACCAATGGCATCTTTTTAAAAACAGCCATAAAACTTTAAAAGGCCTTTGTAGCTCTTTTAAAATTGACAGCAAAAGTACAAATGGCAAATGATTTTCATTATATTTGTATCAATGTGCTTTTGGAATAGTTTAATCTGTTATATTAAATGCTTATGACTGGAATAAAATTATTATGATTTATTGAACCAAGAGCCAAGTTAGCCACAACAAAGTGTGATCTCTAAGCAATTATATGGATAGCCACAAGGGACTAGTCATGAAATATTGAAACAGGAAAATTTCAGAATAAGAAATTGTTCTTCATGTCTAACTTTCCAAGAAGCTTTCCCTTCAATTATAGTTATTCTGTTATGGATTTCTTTACTTAGTTTTTGGTTATTTTTTCTGAGCTAGTCTCTCCTGTTAGCAGATGTATTATTTCTCCTTTTTTCCTTATCACATTAGTGGTCACAGGCATGTCATAACATGATTAAGCATTTCTTGGAATAAAGCAAAATGGAAAGTGGGACCAGAAAAGATTTGACAGTTCAGTCTACTGTAACACCATGCAAGGCAGGAACTGTCTAAATGAAAAACAAAATAAGGTTAAATCTTGTGAGATTGTGGGGACCTTTAAACTATAAATCCTTACAAGTGACACACTCAAAGGCACTGTAATACTGAGCTGGGCCTTGACATTTCAGGTTGCTTCTGAGAAAATTTCTAAAGCCTAAAGGTAATTGGAATATTTCCTAAGTGGTGTCCCCCCACCCCCCTTAGTTTAAATGGAAAGAGATTTTATTCTTTAGTTAAGCCTGGATATCTTGTGCTGCGTTGACACCTCAGACGTCGCAACATGACTTCTTTAGACTCAGGAAGTATAACTGGCTACATGCAAAGATGAAACAGGTGTGGGACTAAGGAAAAAGTTAAAATGAAAAAGAAAAGTGTATTCACATTGGAAAAATTATGTCCTTTTAAGTCAGAAAGAAGTCTCAGCTCTGATAGCTGGGCTGCTGCTCTCAACCTGGTATTTACTGTGCAGTGACGAAGCTACGTCCTTATCACAGCAGATGAACTGGGCATTTCCAAGACAGGGAATAGATGTCTCCTTGGCTATACTGTGAAGCAACTTCTGGGGGCTAGCCATGCTCAGGGTTGAAAAAAACCCAATGTAAGGGCTTGAGCAAGCACAGGGGAGAGCTTGGCTTACACACTTGTCTTCCATAGAGAGCTCCCTTTGTTCCTGAATAGCTCTGTCCAGACTTTGACATCTCCCCAGGGAGAAAACTAACATGTTCCTGACTGGCAGGGTTCTCTCTGGGACAGGGAAGAGGCAAGAATAATCTGCAGATTTTTGATCCGAGGATTTTTAATTCAGTTGTGCCCCTTTAGATCACAGTCTTCTTTATGAACTGTAGGCATGGCAACACTGTGAATCTAGAGCTAGAATTTTAAAATGGAATTAAAATATTTGATGGAAACTCTCAGTTTTGTTGAAATAGGTACAACATATTATCAAGGCATACTTTGCTTTCATTTTATATGCTTGCGTTCTGGAAGTATAAACAGTAAGGTGAAGAATTCTGATAATGACTTCCATTATTTCCTACATGCTGTTTTAGTGCTCCATTGCGAAAAAGCTGAGATTTTCCACTTTTCTGTCCAAAAACTTTGAAAGGTCAGAATTTGCAAGGTGCCAAATGTGTGTATTTTGAATTTGAATTTGAATATAGAGAAATTGGAAAATATGCTTTTCTACAAAAGAAAGAGGGAAGGGGAAGAGATACAGACACATATATCCTGACTCTGAACCAGCACAGCAGAAGAAAAGTGAGCTATCAGTAGAAATATATTTTACTGTTGCCTGTAGTCTGTGTTTCCCATTCACACCAATTTCTGAGCAGACTGGGGCCTATTTTCCATGTGTTGTATGTGAGTAACACCCATTGTTGAAAATGGAAGTTATTTGTTGTATCAAAGACGAAAATGTGGTTAGAATGTGATTGTAACCATTTCCCCCCCTAATTTTCTGTACTGTGTGTTATTATTTTGTGGAGTGCCATCTTTTTATTTTTTCTGCAGTGTTTCTCATATTCTGAATAAGGCCAGCTTGCAGTAATTTCAAGAAAAAAGGCATCCTTTGCTTCAGTGTGCTATCGTTTCAGGGCTCTCTGCAGGCAAACTTGGAGATCTGGAGATTTTTTTCCCCTCCATTTTGGTCTGTTTTACTTTGTTAAAGCCATGCTCATGGTCCCAATGATCTCTGCTCAGCTGCTGAGTTTTAGTACAAACTGGAAGCTCACAGCAGTCCTTCTGGCTCATATAATCAATTTTAGGGTCATAGATTTTTAACACTAAAGAGCTTAGCACATCACCAGAAGAAACTAGAAAAAATTTCTCAGCTGGGGGAGGGGGCAAGCTGTCTCAATATTGAAAGCCATGAAAGAGAAGTATCACATTTCTATTACCAGGGTAATGCTGCTAATGATTCAAATATTCCTTGGTTATGCACTGAGCAAGCTAATTTTTTCCAAACAACTGTGCAGATGCAGAATGATCAGCTCTTGTGACCTTTACTGACAAGGGGCATTTTGCCCTTAAGTTAATGTGAATTATGGGACTTGTTGAATAGCTTCAACTTGGAGGAACTGATTTGTGCCAAGCACTCAATGCTGTGCAAGAAAGCAGCACAGAAGCTGTCCTATTGCTTCTGCCTTTCCTTGCATAGTCATATTTGTGCTCTATTTGTACAGAGAGTGGAGCTGCTACTAACAAGTGAAGTTTCAGTAGTGTCCTTGTGATCTCAAATGTTTATGGTTTTTTCTAGCGTGTTTTACATTTTGCAGATTTAGATCTGGTTGGAAACCATCTCCAGCCTGAAGGATCCCAGGATGGAATTTGTCTGTCTGGCTTTACTTCACCTTGTAACATTGAGGTCTTCATCTGAGCTCGCTCTCAATGACCTTTGACTGGCATGTGGCTGTGGTTCAAAGCTCTGTTGGCTGACTCCCTGGCTGATTCCTTCTGGAGTTTAACTGTGCACTGGAAATAAATCTGTCACCTGAACACATGCCAGTGACCTTTTTTATCCTGCAAACAAGTGGCCTGCTTCCTAAACATCACTGTATGGGAAAGAGATGAAGTGTTTGAGCAATGAACTATAAGATTCACTGTCTCTTTCCACTCATTGTTGAATGACTGAGTGCACCCAGTCTCAGTATCGAAACTTTCCTTTGCTAAATTCAGGTACTGATAAGCCACTCTCAAGTACATTGGAAAATTGAGATCCTTAATGTTCCTACCCAACCAAGAGAAAGGAGAAGCTGCTGGATGTGAGAGTATGAGCCTGTGCTGCCTCAGGACAAGTGATGAGTCACATTCCGTACTGCTGCAGTGCTATAAGAACCGCTGCTAAATGCCAAGCCTTGCCAACTGTGAAATTACTATTTCTGCTTGATAATGTTTTGTTTCAAAGCGGGATTTAGAGAAAAGGCAATAACTGAACTTTTAAAACAAATCAGACTGCTTGTCAGAACTTTTTCATTTGGTCTTCCGCCAACAGTCACATTTTGGAAAGCTTTAGACCTGATATCATCTTAACTGTCACACAATTTTCATTTTTTCCCCAACTCATTGGATAATTTCATTGAATTGATTGAATTTAAAGGTATACAGTAACTATTGTTTTGCCAAATTGAGATATACGCCTTTAAAAACATGCTTGCGCATTGAAGTCTTTTATATGGTAAAAGTAACTGTTGTTTCCAACACACTTTTAAAAGGGAATTTAGGGTTTGATTACAGAGTTAGACTAACGGCCTTGGAAACTGAAATCCTCCATTTTTTTACTAACTTGGTAGAGGAAGGAAAACTTTTCTACCTTAACCATGCCTGCATAGCTGCCTCTGGGAGAGGTCTCTTTGCTGAAAGTACAAAAGGGACATTGGCTATCATGGAATTTACGTTTCTGTCAGTTAGACCTGTCTAAGATCCTGACTTGTCAGGGTACTTGGGCCTGGGTGTAGTACCCAGTTTCTGAGCAGTATCGCTGAGTTTAACAAGCCTGCTCAAATGCCTAAGTACTTTGCTGAGGTGGAGTCTAAGGGCATCAATTAATCTTTGTAGTATTCTATGCAAATAGCTTTCTGATATGTGCATTTGTCCAGTGGTTTCTGAAGGTCAACAATCCAGTAAGGGAAGTGGAGGTGTAAGAATCTGTTTCCTATTTTTAATTGTCAGAATCAGTCAGTTTCTCTGCTATTCTTTTCCAGAGGGAATAACGATGATAACTTCACCTGTGGTTTTTGAAATAGGCAACCAGGATATACCTCGAAGGTGTAGTGAAACCAATTTTCTAAGAATAATTTCGAAGTACTGATAGTGCCAGTATTTGCTTAATAACCAGCAGGCTATGATGCCCAGTTACCAAACTCCAGACTAAATAAATAATATTGTTTGGAATCATCTGTCCTGCACTCATGAGAACGGATAACATTAATGCTGATGTTTAAATATCTATGTTTTCGCCGTGTGTGCTTTGTATAGTCTTACTCAGTGCTTCATAAACTCTGAGCTATCTGTGGATTAGCTAGGCATCAGATCTGCCTCATGAAAAGTTTAGTAATTCCTCCTGCCACCTCTTCCACCTCCTTTTCTGCCACGAAATACTTTTATACAGATTATCATCCTGCTCCTGAGTAAGGTGGTGCAATGTAGTTTGACCTCTGTTGGCAAGAAGTCAAACAGCCCAGCTCTAACAAATAGGACTGAAATCACCAGATTCACTGAAATAAGGATGGCTAAAAACCCGAGCCAAATCTGACTGACAGATGGGTTACTTGAAGATTATGAAGTGACAACTTAATGAGGCTTTTGGAAGTCCATCAAGCCTTACAGAGAGAGGACATGGTTGAGGCATTTCTGAAGTAAATTTTACATTAAATGTTCTCATTCCCTTGCAGGAGCAAACCAATACCACGCAGCTTCTTGGCCGATAAGTTTGGAAAGAGATATGGGCAGGAAACCGCTCCAGAAATGGTTTTCCATTTCACTCTGCCTCAACTGCAGCCTTTAGACCCGAGGGTGTCGCGGCCAGAGCGCCGAGTGGGATGGCACGGAGGGACGTGGCGTGGCCTCAGCACCACGGCCAGCGCCCGCCTCAGCACCACGGCCAGCGCCAGCGCCATCGGCGCACCCAACAGGACGTGACGCGACGTGACGTGACAGGGCCCGACGTGGCGACAACTTTTGTCCTCCGAAAAGATGACTGCTCGGAGCGGTAAACTGCTGGTGCTGGACTGAGTGTAAGGAAGAGTCTTTTTGTGCCTGGGAGGAGGTGGCTGGGATGAGCCTTGGAGAAAGCACAGGACTGGCAGAGCACGCCGGAGAGCGGGCGCTGCCCGATGGAGCCTGTGCTATGGGAAAGAGATAGGCCTGGGATATGGCCAGACTGGAGGAGATGGAGCTGAAAGGGGTCCAGCCTGGGAGAGTGCAGCAGCAAGGCTTGGGGTACTTGACCTCAGGATCCAGAAAGAAACCAGTACTACCTGACAAAGGGTCTTCTTTGCCCCTCTCTGCTGCAGATCCCACTCCACGATGGTAATTCATAGTAGAAGTAACCCATTACCTAAATTTCCAGAGATCTCTGCAGTGCAGCTAATAGCTTTGACGCTGCTCAGGATCACCGAGTGGCTGCCTGCAGATTTCTGCAGAGGGATTCACATTTCACTTTTTTTAAAAGTATGGGAAATGACACACATAGACTCTGCAGAAAGAACATTAACTTAGCAGAGATTAATAGTGAGTAGTTACCATAGGCCACAATAAGTCTTTATTCACAAGCCTAATTTCTCCTACTGTTCCTGCACATTATCTTTCCTCAGGATCTCTGCTCATCCAGTATATAGCATGGAGCTGTCCCGGCAATGAGTCAGGTACGTTAAGGAAGCGGTTGCCTGTAGGACTTGTCAAAGTCAAAAAAAGTATAGTAATTGAGGCAAGGGACTGCAAGAAGAGACGGGGCACTCCTGATGTGAAACTGGTGATGTGCTGTCATGGAGAACTGGATTTTTAGTATCTGCCAAAGAGTTCCTCTACAGTGATGGGAAAATTGCTTAAACCAGGATTTTCACATTTAGCCACTACTTGGACAGTCTGCATTTTCTTGTCCTGCATTTGAAGTGATTGTGGTTCCTGATTTCCAGAGGTTTTGGCACAAGCAGCACCACCTGAGCTCACTGGAACATGTCCATAAAAAGAGGATTCTAGGAACATGTCAGGTGCTACAAAACTGTAGGGATTATGAAAAATTATCTCCCATGAAACTCAAATAGACTTCCAGTTTACAACTTCCAATTTCCATTTTAAAACTCCCGGTGCTTAAATCTCTGTCATTTCATCTTCTTGAAGTGTTGGGAAATATAAATCTCTACATATTTGCAAAGTTCTTACACTCAGGAGAAAAGCATGCAATATACATTTATAAACATTATAGCTGTCAATCCTCATTGCGAGCTTAAGTGCCGTGGAATGTAGAGTCAAGAATGAAAACCCAGGCTAGAATAACTAAGAAAGCAGATAATGGCATAAATGGTATTTCACCTTCTGGCCACCTGTTGCAATACAGCCAAAGCCAGCAGTGACTGAGAGTCATTACCATTTGACAGCTGCTCCATGAGCTTTGTAAAATGACTGTGTAATTATTCTCAGCCTTCTTTCCTGTGGACAGGTGTCCATAGCATGATTAGCACTAATTGGCAATGTTGTTGGCAGTCAGAGAAAGAAGACTAATGAAAGAACAAGTGTGGAGGGGGAATGGTTTCCTCAGCCCCCAAAGCGATATGCCTGCCTGTTCTGGGAACAGAATGTCAGCTCTGTGCCCCTTCACACGTACTGTTTATGAGAAGTCAAGTTCTTTTAAGAGACTGAAACACTGACTAGTTTAAAATGGAATCAAGGCTGACAATGGAAAAAAGACCTGGTTCGGGAAATTTTAAACTTGTGTCTTGATCAATGTTTGATTTAAACTTGGTTAGAAAGTAAATTTTGATTTCAGAAAGGGAGCAAATGCGGAGAAAGATCTTTAAAAATGCAACTTCCCAAGGAGAACTGAGGGGTCCCTTTTCACAAAAGAATAACACCTAGTTAGGATATCATCTAGTCTGTCTCTTGAACACTGTCATCACAGTCTTCATGACATGATCAAGTGTGTGTCTGTCTCACAACTAAAACGCTTCTGTCCACCGTCTGGATGTGACTTTGTATCTACTTATCTGTTGGAATTATACAGAACTGTTGGCAGATATAAGACCAGGTTTGCTTCATGCCTGCCAGGTGAACACTCGGACACCTATAGCATGATCGGGGAAGACCATATGTAGCAGATGCAATAAATTATCTGCTCATCTGAATCAGTAAATCTCTGATTCTCTCACTATGTGACATAATAGCTGAATTTTGGTGAACGTGGATGATATGTGTATGGTGTCATCAGTAGGAAAGGGTCGTGGTGACCAGTGCATAATGACCTATTCAGGAAGTTACATCACTCACTCTGAACAAAAATCTGGATTCTGATGTCAGCTTCTAGCCTAGTCGTTATTCCTTCCTCAGACACCTCAAAATTCTTACCTGTTCTCTTAAGTTTGAGTTGCAAAGTCAAGACTGCTTCATCCCTACCAGTTCTGCAAACCTACAAGTGATCACCTTTGCCATAAATGTTTATACTGTGATCTTTTCCTGAGGTAGAGGCTGATAGGTGCAAGTTGATAGCTGTTAGGTACAGAGCCAAACATACCATAAGCTTGTCCAGGTTTGTACATGATTCTGCAGTACAAATGGAAAAAAAAAAAGCCTACTAGTGATCAAACAGGGGCAGGTGACACTGAGGGAGGGTACAGTGATGTATAGTTTTTAGCTCCAAGAGCAGGCCAAAGTGAAGCATGTGTCAGAAGGATGTGGGAAAAATAGAAAGAAAAAAGATGAGGATTATGTGTGAGGAGAAAGAGAGGGTCATTCCTAGGAAGTGAAGGTGGGAGGCTAAAGGAGAGCTGAGTAGGTGTGGGAGAGTATGATACTGTTGTGCTACCACGTAGGAAAAAGAGAGGGCATGCATTGATTCTTGTATATCATTGCGTTCTCTTCAATGACTTATCAGCATGGAGCCAACTGCATCTTGTATAATGGATGTACTTTCTGCAGGATCAATACAGACTCATCACACAGCTGGCAGTATTGAACATCTTTTCTGCCTCGGCCTACATTACCTTATGTGTTCTGATGACATGGCATTAATAGGTTTTGTTGGGTAATGTTAAAAAAAGCTCATCTCCACATGCACATAAGAGTACAGAGGAACAATGGCAGTGGAGAACCTGAATAATACCCTTCTCTAACCCCTTTGCAGGCTGTCACGGGAGGGCGACCAGCCCCATGGACTGAGGGTGACACCCATCACAATGACTGAGAGGAAAGGGTCTCTGGAGCACCTTTTGGACAGCAGGAATAGACTGTAAGGATAAGAAACTTATTATGGGAAGCCAGGAAGAGTATTTTGGGACTGCACAAGATTTTTATGGGATGTTTTGGGGAGGAACCAAAAGTAGGGAAAGGGATGGATATAGGTGATTTGGGGAGGGAAAAATTTGGGAAAATAGAGGGGTAAGGGGCTGGTTGCATGTAAAAAGGTTGCTGGCCAATATGCTGTCTGGCCATGCCTGGCTTCTGGTCAGGGCAGTCTGTCCTGTCTTCTCACCAAACTCCATTTCCACCTATTTTCCTGGGTCAGGGACTCTTTAGTCCTCATGCATGTGTGTGTGTGTAGGTCTGCTCCCGCAACGTGTCAGTGTGTGATCGCTAGCAAATATCAAGCCAGTCTAGCTGGTGAGATGGATAAGTGGCCTCGGAGCCAGGTACTGAAGCAGCCATAAGTCTGGTCCAGATACTAGAGAGACCAGAGGGGCTGAGAGTTGACTTCTGTAGGGACCAGAGGCTCCAATACAAATACTAGGGACACTGTGCCGTCTGAGCATGGCCTGAGAGACCCGTCCGGGTGTGCTTGTGGCCGGCTACTGTGAGGCTGATGTGCCTGCCTGTGAATGTGTGTATGTGCTTGTCTGTGAAATGAGGGGTCTGTTCCTGCAGCCAGAGTGGGGTTTGCACACCACGTGTCGGCAGCTGGAGAGACCTGTGATCCAACACCCACGTACTGGATAGACTGAGTGTGTAAGAGCAGCTATGGGAGGGATCCATACTGTATACATATGGATATATTTCCCATTAATGGCCCTTCATCCTGATCATCCAGAGAGGACATTGGTGCTGTCTGAGTCTGTGTGAATGCTGAGTATTTCCGTCTGTGTTGTTCTGTGTGGCTTGCTGGGTGTATACATATATATGTGCTATATACTTGTGTGTGTGCATGTACTTGCTGGGAATACATGGTCGTGCTACTTGCTGTCTGGATCTGGGGGCATGAAGCTGCAGCAGCTTTGCTTCTATTGGGCTACTGGGTTCGGCAGCCCTTAACAGGTTTTTTTTTTAAGTAATACTTAGTATATATAATCATCATGAATGCAGAAGGAATCTTAGCAAAGTCTATATTTGGGTATTCCCAAACTTTGGGAGACTTTGGATATTTTCCCAAATGTGATCTTGTCTCTTGGGAATGAAGAATCTAATGCATGGGAGGTAAAGGTCCTAAAACAAAGGAAGGAAGGAGAAATAGGAAACACCGTATTTGGGTTGGTTTTCCCTGTGGTACATCTATTCTTATTTTCTAGAGAAATCTAGTCTTTTTGTATTTCTATTTCTCTTTAATAAGTAAAACAACCACAGAACAGAAAAATGTAAGTGATGAACTGAGGTTAGCTTTTCAGGAGAATGATTCCCTTGCTTCCCTTGCTAAAGTGCCTATAGGTATTACTCTGTTAGGATAATTGTAACGTTTTGTCATGCTGGCAGATCCTTTGTAATCATTTTTGTTCCCATTAAGCAACAATAGATGCAAGGAAAACTTGGCTCAGGACACCTGTTGGCAGCTTCACAGCTGCTGCTGAATTGGAATTGCAGCAGTAGTCGTCGCTCCAGACGGGATGTCACCTAAGAGAGAGCTGGCATTTTAAGGGCTGCTGCCTGGTTTTAAAAGCCTTGGCCAGCCTGAGAGGCCTGGCTTTTGGAGCACTGCCTCATCCTCCTAGTACAGCACTCCTTTTATCTGTTGCAGTTGGAGGCAGCAGGTGATTTTTAGGACTGTGAGAACACAAACACCCAGATGTAGGGTCATGGATCTCCAATTCCATTTCTGTGATAAAAAGGAAAGGGTTAGGGTGTATGCTTTTCAAACCTAAGAACCTTCAAACCTTATTTATAGTAATTTATAATGCCAGATATTTTAAGGTCAATGAAAATATACCGATTAATGAATGTATTTACCTGATGATAGTATTTTAAGAAAAAGGAAGAAATCTTCAAGTAAATCCCCACTGTCTAGTGTTCATATCTTGTTGCCACTGCTGCTTCTTTGCATATTGTTTTCTGTCCCAGAGGGGTAAAACGAATCACTGCAGGGTCACACTCCTCACATCATTTTTAAATGTATGCTGTGAATGAGATTATGTTTCAGTAAAAGCACAGACCGGTTAAAAAGTCATGAATTAATTTCACATGAAACACTGGAGAAGCTTTGAACCTGGGGGCAAAGCAGTAACCAAAAGGAAATAAAACTCCTCCCAAATGCTACATATCTTCATAGTCAAAACTGTGTTACTCTAACTATAGGGCAATGATAATTGCTTTTTTGATACGACATTGTAACAATAAACATTCTGTGCTGCTAAAGTACAATCTTTCTTGTAGCTGTCTTCACGTGGTATGACTGGAAGCCAAGATGCTACGTTCCTTTGCAGGGGGCTCAGCTATATGAACGTCTCTTAACTGAAGATATGTTTTTTGTCTTAGAAAGTTATGGCTTCTGACAAGACAGAACTGTGCCCAAACTTGAAGGATAAAACTGAGCATCTGTGAATGTAGGAGGAGAAATAATAACATTGAAAAGGATTTCTTAAAAACAAAAATCAAGGTAGCCACGGAAAGCCAGGATAAAGTTGAGGAAGAACTGTATACAGCTCCCCCTCACCCCCCTGCCCACCCTCAGGCTGGCACTCTGGGCACTGGAAGTTACCCAGATGCCCTCAACTCTCACACGGTTTGACTTACACTGTTGTGTATCAAGCATTGTTGGTATGGCACAGGGGCAATACACTTTAAGGTTACATACGTTTTAAATCTTGCAGTTTCAGTACTCTACGTTTAAACTCTGTTTGGCTTGATGCATTGATTCCCAAAAGCTTTTGCTTTTGAATAATTCAAGAATGTCAGCTGTCAGTAGGTATATAATTTAGAGAATTGCCTTCGTACTTTTTAAAATCCTGGAGCATGTGCCAGCAGCTGACTGAAGCTCAATTTTAACAGTTATGCACTAGAGCTCAACTTGTTCTGAGTTGTATTTATATGAACAGACTACAGGTTTAGACTTCTCCTATCAGTTTTGTACTTAGACTCCAATATCACGCTGGAGAACAGTATCATGTTGTGTTATTGAACTGAGAGTTGATAGGTCTGATGACTTCCATCAAGCTTTTCAATATGTCGTGATACATAATGTCAATGATGCATTTCTATACAGCTGTGAGTGTTGCCAGTCTAATTTCATGCAATCGCAAGACACTAGAGCCACATGAATTCAATCATGGAGTAAAAGAGTAAGAACCTCTTTAAAAGAGGGAGAGAGTGAAAAACTTTCTTGAGGAACTAAGACATCCTAGATTGTACACAGCTGAGAAATGAAGTTTGGACGTAGAAATTAAAAGCATATCAACAAAATATAAACTATTATAATAACCTAAGCTATATAAAATAAAACATGGCTCATAAGCACATGACAAGATTAAGCTGAAGCCTAATGCATATAAAATGAGTTCATATAAAAAAAGTCTGATGAACTCAAGGCATTCAATACACTAAGTAACCCCTTAACAACACTATGAGCCTTATGGTCTCCTTGCTGCTGAGGAGACGTGTTGGTGCATTGGCTTTTTTTGAAGTATGACAGTGCTGCTCAGTAATCAAACTCTTGTTGTGTGCAGCACTCTGCAAGGATGTGATACGGAGACCTGCAGAGCCAACATCATTATATTTGCTTGGAGTCATGTGCGTTTGGTACAAACTTTGGCTAAGATTTTGCCATGGGTGAGCTGGAGCTGGATCCTGGCATTTACTTAAGAATAAATGAGATCACAACTTTTACCCCACCTGATTTTCTCACACCCTCCCTCACTTGCTTCTCCCCACACTTATGTTCACCTGGCAGGGAGGTCACTGCTGGTCCAGGAAGGTTGGGCAGAAAGTCGCGTTGTTTCGTGCTGGGATGCTCCTCACAGTTACTGGTCTCAGGCACCCAGGGGTAGCCACACCACTTTTAAGGTTAAGGTCTTACAAGAAGCCTGCAGAAGGTCCTGCAGCTGGCAGAGGAGCCTGGTTTCTCAGGGTGGTTATTATCCTAGAGCAGTACTTTTCAAAACTTGTGATGGGGTCCTTTCCTTCAAAAGTGTGCATCTTAAAGGGATGTAGCAGCCATCTCAGATGACCAAGATGGCTGGTGCACTGGTTGGCAACCTTGCTGAGGAAAAAAGTGTTCACCTAGACAAACTGCATGATGGCAGGAGCGAGAATTCATGTCTAAGCCCAGTACCTGGGCCGGGTTCAGCATCATTGTCCCCGTGCAACTTCAGTATCTGTTTCCTGCCCAAACTCACTAATACCCTACAACAATATTACTTGCCAATTAATTAACTGGAGTTAACTGGCAAGTAGCCAGTTTTGCCAATATACATTTCACAGAGAATTTAATTTTATTGTGCTGAAAATTGTGTAATAGGCTTAATTTTCTGGCTAGATAGTTCAAGTAAATGTAGCACTTGATTTTAGAATGAAGCGTTCTGGTAATGCTCTGTTATGTGACACAGTTGACTACCATGCCGGTTTGCAAGAAATGAAAACCGTTCTTTCAAAAAGACACAGCAGTTTGAGTCACTGTCTGTTGCAGATGTCCAGATAAAAAATCAAGCCCTTTCCTTTTCTGGGCTAAAAGTAAAAGCTGTACAAACTCGAAGGTAACATGTTCAAAAGAGACAGTGAAAAGTTACTCACCCGTTTAGAAATAAGCTTCTAAGTATTTAGTGGTAAAATTGACAAATGCTGTATTATTACCTAGTTCAGCTGTCGGCTTTGATGGGATCTACAAAACAGGGCACTTGACCCTTATCTTCCGTGTGGCTCCAGACCGGTAGGTATTATCTGAATGTATGACCTAGGTTCAGGCTTTCCAAAAAACTCAACGGGAGGGCGCAGGATGGTGGTGCCATTTCTTTCCTTTGATGTTAGATGATATGGAGGGGAAGTGAAGAGGAAGAGACATGCATGACACAGTGGTTTTATTACTTGCTTAAAAGGCAGGAAAAGGATTTCTGTGCCTGCCAGAAACACATAGTGAGTATAATCTATTTAGTCTCCATATACATTTATATAAAAATATAGATTTATTTGAATCCAGGCTGTATTTTTTCCTTTGAAATGGGATGCATGCTTTTTAATCTTTGAAAATGTGTGGATTAATATGTCTATAATCATTATATATATGATTAGCAGCAATTTCTCACTTGCATTACACATTCAAAGCAGTAGAAAACAATACATTTAGCAAGACGTCATTTTTCTCCTCTGCAATCCACCATATGAAGGAAGAAACCAAGGAGACATGAGGTGAGGCAGCTCCACCAGTGCCAACAGTCTGCTTATTTTTCTTTTTATCTGAATCCAGAAAAATCTCTTGGCTTGCTGGACTTTGCAAATATGGGGAGAGGAAGAATAGAGTGTGTAAGGTGTAGATGAGCGTGGTGGTGTCAGTTTTGGAGGGTTGGCCTGAATTTTACTCCCTCAGTCATACGCCTCCTCCTATTCTTGTCAGCAAGACACCTCTGTGCTCATTCCTTTTATCCCCTTCCAGGGTCAGTTCTCATATGATCCTCAAGTTATTTTACATTTCTCTGGTCAAGTGTCCAGATTTGCTCCAGCAACTGGATGATGGCTGAGTCCTTGTGTGAGGCAATTATATTTAAAAAAAAAAATGCAACATTTACATGACTTTCTGTTAACAGATTTTCTGCTGTGTACAAGAGTCTCGATGAGGTAGAGGTCGCAATTGTGGATGAGGTGGGAAAGTTATTGGTAAAGCTGTAGATGTGGTTTTTTTTTTTTAAACTGTTAATTTTTCTAATTCTCTGCTCTTTGAACCATGAGAATTACCTTAACATTTTTTTTCCTGAGTAGTAAATTATTGTCCCCCTCACCTCCTTCCACCCCACTACTGTTCTTCCATCTCCACTTCTATTTCCCAGCACTCCCTTCCTGCTTCTCTTTCCCTCATTGCTCCACTTTAACTTCCTTCATAAACATTTCCTTTTTTATTTCTCCTGTTCATCTCTTCATGGTTTTTATCCGTGCCACTTCTTAAGCTTCTCTCACCCTTATTTTGGTTAGCTGGCCTACAGTACAACCTCACCTAGATGTGCACTCTTCCTGCAAACCAACTATGTAGCCGTTGCTTAAGAAGTAATGAATAAACAATAATAATTAACAGTCCATAAAAAGCTTTGTAACAATAAATTTTTGCCCCTGATTATGGGCTGAGGTGTTGGTTTGAGCCAAAATGTATTTTATTTAACTCTCAAATTATTGTCTTACCTGATTACAGCCATTTTACTTCAGTGTTGAACAACTGCCTCTGGGCTAGGAGTGGGACTATGTTTTGTATGGTCCCATGTAGGGAGGTAAATGATAGCAAACACCTTTGTGTTTACCTCAAACCCATTACTGTGTAGTGTACAGGAAGAAGAAGGCATCTGCTAAATCATATTTAAGATCAAACAAGCCCCTCAAAATGTTTTCTAATCAATCAGGCTTTCTTAAAAAAAAGGCTAAACCTGGGAGCATTGAGCTTCACAGCCCTTTCATACAGGGCTTGTACCAGGCCGACCTTATAAAAAGGCTTGACTAGGATGTAGCTTTGATACTACAGTATGTCATATTAAGTAGCTTTTAGAGCTTCTTTTATTGCTTCTTTAACTTGTGAAAGTATTTACAGAGTCTTTATTAAAAGTAGGTTTCCAGGTTTCTCTGCTTTTATCTTGCCACCTACAGTATTCAGTGAAGTCTAGCTTAGAAAGGAATTGTTCTTGGCTTTATTCTCTAAGTGATCCAGTCCTAACAATGAGTCCATGATGATCAATTTAATTTATGTTTTGTCATAAACTGTTACCTACTTGACTTGTCTGTGTAATATGCAGCCTCACTCAAAAGAGCTGTTGGATATGTTTTCAATTGCTTTGTGTGAGTCATTGTTCTAGAGGGAGCTTTTATTATAGATTGAATACCTGGGATGATAAATTTACATGTATAAGAACAGATACATGCTGTAATAGAATTATACCTGTTCCTATGTGTGCATATATTCACACGCAAATATACATTTGCATTAGTATGCATACAGACTCACAGGCGCTTGGAGATAGAAGGATGAGAAGGAACTGTTGTGATGATGCCAAGAGGAAGCACAGTATCTTTGGTCATGATTATTATTCGTTATTTATTCCTGTTGCTGCATATGACAAGATTGTTCACACAGTCCCTATCCTTCCTGCATAGTCACTTCGGCTGCTTGCCTTTTTCAGTGCTAAACCAGCAAATTCAAAAGCAACATGATGTGAGAGAGGAGGAGGAAAGGCTGATTCTGGACAGGCTGACAAGTCAAAAAAAGCCCACCTGAAGTGGGAAGCTGAATACCTACCACCAGAAGAGACTACCTTTAGCCTCCTGCAAGTACACGAACTGTTAAGCAGGAAATAACCCAGCGACAAGATCATGGTATGGGGGGAGCACTTTATAAATGGGCGAGGCGGAACCACAGTAATTAGCAAACTAGACCACATCTAACTGGAAACCTTCAGGCTAGAGGCAGAGAAGTTAGGAATAAGGGTGGGGTTCATTTGTTTGTCTGCTTGTTTCTGGCAACTGCTTACCTTGCTGGGGCAGGCAGGAGAAGTTGCTCAAGCAGAAGGCCTGGGTGCACCTCGCCTCGCCTCGCCTCGCCAGCTGCAGCATGGACGGATCTGAGGCAGTCCCACTGAGCTCCACCTTCACATCGAAGGCATTTTTGGAGTTCAGTTCACCTGCATGTTTTAGGTGTCTGTTTTAAGATGAGTGGTGCTCTGGCTGTGCCCCCTCCTCTCCGCTCCCTGCGGTGAGCACCTTGCTCCTGCCGACATCTCCAGCGCACACTGAAGATGTCTGTACTGGGTCCAATGACTCTCAGCTGAGCTTTGGGAGTTGCCTGTGCTTCCTTTTGCCCTCAGTAAGCATGAGGTCAGCTATATTGCCTGCAGTCTTAGTGAAAGATTTGAATTAGTGTAATTTACTTTGCATTTGAAGTGGGCTACGCCTGCATGCATGGCTGGTCACTACTGGTCCACTGAAGCAAGCTGTCATGTGTCTTCCCAGCCCTGACGCAGTTACCTTGACAGGAAAAGTGCTTCAGTTACTACTTTTTCTGCTACGTGAGTCAGTATCAGCCAGAGTGGCAAAGGGGTTTAGCTTTTTTGCTGGTATAAACTAAGTCTATGCTAGGAGTTGTCCCTGTAGTTGGGCTTGCGTGCAGGCTCTGATGTGGGGCCCATGGAGGCATCACTGCAGGGATCTGCTGGGCCCATCCCAGGGGAGTCAAGGAATGTCAGGCATCTGATGGGTGAGGGATGAGGGGAAGAGTCCTTCAGAGAGTGAAGCAAAACATGCACTGCAAACTTACTCCCCAGTGTTAACTCCACAGGAATCATAATGTCGGATATCTAAAGCTTGAGCCCGGCAACCATGTCCACCTGACAGCAAGTGTAACTGATAAACACTCCCAAGTACACTAAATTGTCATTATTTTATTTAAAACATAAAGTACAATAAAGAAATTAATTATTTCACAAGTTGGTTTCTGGTTGCTATGTTTTGCTATGTTAAGTTCTCTGTAAAAACCTTTGGTTCCATTTTCAGGTTCATCTTTTTCACCTCATCGCTTGGGAAACTGTAACATCAAAACTGAACAAGGACAAACTTCATTTTGAAAAGCAAGCTGTCTTTCACATCTACCGTCAGTAACAATAGCCAGCTTTTGATGTGTGAGTCTGGTAGTGAACCGAAAGAGAAAGTCTGGCAATGGTGCCCTATTTGGGAATTTTGGAAAGAGGTTTGGAGATTATTTTGGGGTTTCTGAACTACTTGAATTATTTGCTGGCAGCCACAGGCGAGTGGCATTTTACAGTATGTTAAAATCAAGCTTTGATATCTGAAAATAGCTCCTTTGGTATGGAGCTTGTCTTCCTTGATTCTTACGTAAGCTGTGTATTTATCATAGCTGAGTGGTAAATGGTGAGATTCTGGTGTTCTATATGCAGTGAAATGACAAGGTCAGTTTTAATTAAGCTGAGATCAAGCCCAGTCTGTATTGCACTCTTCTGATTAGGTTACTTCAAATTAACATAAGTTTTTGGAGACTTCACTGAAGTCAGTGGTGTTAAACACCAGCTGTGCTGGCAGATAAGCGTGGGATATAAGAAGGAGATAGAATTCACATTGAAATTAGCACTTGGCACAATATAATTCTCTGATTGCAAACTATGTGAAGTTGCCTGTGCTAATTGGTTGATTTTATTTGAAGCAGATGTTGTTAGCTTTCCCACTAATGATCTGGAGAGAAATTTTTTTTGAAAGACATGCCATGTTAGGTTCTCTGCAGTATAATAAGCTAATTACAACTTTAAGTACTTGCAGTAATTAGCACAATGTGTATAAAGTGGTCCTGATCTTTTCACCCTGCTGCATTATTGTTAGGGCATCTTAAAAAACAAAAAAAGAGAGCTAGCTGGATTTAGTTTCCCCAATCTAGCTTCTTGTTTTCCCAGACTTTTATATTAAGGAGATAATGAGCTAGACTTTTATCCTTATTTTTAAGCACACCAAAGAGGTTTAAACCTTTCTCCTTCTGTTTTTCACTAACTTCCTTCTCTAAATCAAATCTGTTTAGTCTTATCTTTGTCCATTGAGGTAAAGTCTTCCAGCATCTTAAGAACCCCATTAATAAACAGTTCTGTCCAGCAATGGAGTATTTGTTCTCTATTAATTCATTTGATCACTTTCCCACATATTACCAAGATCCAAGGTGTATCTGACTTATAGAAAGAAAACAAACAAACCCACCCTGCAAGCTTCCTTCTTTCTAGAGCGATTGTGCTCCTTGTGGTTTGTACTGACGGTGATTAAAAACTGCCGGCACTTTGCAAAAAACACACAGGAAGACCTATCAAGTGATCCTGCCTGTAGAAAAAAAGAAAATCAAAATGACTTGTATGAAAATGTTGAATCAGAAATTACCCTCGTAATACCTTTTGAAACTTGCTGCAGATGGTGGGTACACTACAGAAATGGCTGTTCTGAGAAAACAGTTTAATGGATACTTCAGTTTACCTGGTGGTCTCCTGGTGTGGTTTGGTGAAACTTGCTCTTCAGAAACCTTCAGCTGGTATTTACATCAAAGATGCTTTCACTTCTTTGTGGAAGTCCCTAGAAGCCAGATATACCCGTTTGCCTAGATATGGTCACATTTCCCAGTTCCCTTCTCTTGTGGGCTGAGGAATGATGTCATGAACTCTCTTGGACAAGCTGTGCCATTTCAGGAATGCTGCCGGGGCCCCAGCTGCTCGTGTGACATGTGTAGGCTGGTTGCCGGACGGCATCTCCTTGCCCCTGCCTGAGAGAAGAGTCAGGGGACTGTCACTCTGAGTCTGTGGTCTGGGAACCTGATTTATTGCCTGGAACCGGAAGGGCAGATATTTCCAGACAGCAGGAGCCTTGGACAGACATTTTGTGGTGGATGGTGGACTGAAGCCTGTTCCCATTCAGCCAGGTTGAGCCGCACTGTTTGCAGGTGGTGGGCTGTCCCCAGCGCACGGAGAGTGGCACAGCGAGAAAGAGGGTGACGAAGTGCAAGGCCCACAAAGTCTTTTGGGCTGGCAGAGACGTGCAGGGGCAGCCACGAGGCTTGTGGAGGTAGAGCAGGAGGGAGCTGGTGAAGATGGCGAGCAGCCAGCAGTTTGACTGGCCTCTTGCTGTCTGAAAAGATCCTCTCTGATGAAGGGTCTTCTTTAGGTCCTTTTAGCTGCAAGTCATATCTCTGAGCTGTGTTTTCCCCTCGGTGCATATCAGAAAGCAGGATAGTTTCAACCCATCATGTTTTCTCTTTTTTTCCTCTTCCTTTTCTATACTGGTTTTCAAAAGAAATATGTCTTTCACATGCTAGGGCATGGGTTGACTGTCCTTGTGTGCCTCTCTGTAAAGTGCATGTAAGGAAGGTATGCAAAAACAAATCTTGGCTTTAGCGTAGTACACTTCACTGAGGTATTTTCCTGGGTTAGCAAAAGGGACACAAGATTTAAACTATTTATTTACTTTCATCAAACTTTCTCCTTTTAAAGAAGCTGATAAATCTACATCTTGAGAGTGTGGGTAGGAAAAGGAAATATTTGTCATGATGACAGTGGTGAGCTTCAAGGAAAACTCTTGAGTTAGCACTAAGTCATCACTCAAAATAAACCACAATTTGATTTCTGTAACTCCTTAAGACCGAATTAATTACTTTTATTGCCTTGGGCAAAACCTTCTAGTTGTGGGTTTAAGCTAAAGCAAACATACTACTTCCCTTCAGTCTGAAGAATTGGCAAGTAAAGATTCTTTGTTATTTTAATCTCATGATTCAATCTCCTGCTGCATTAATTTGGTGATTTGACTAATTGGTGGCTTAACCTATTATTAATGTTGCTCCATTAATTTCCTGATGCAATTTTAATGACATCTTGATGTCACTATTGAATTAAAGACTGTTTAGTTTAAAAAAAAAAGAGTGGTAGTTTTAGATGTGGTTATCTATTTGCTGAATTTTAATGTCTTTATTCATTCTAATAAAACTCATGGAAGTATAGAGAGCTGTATCTTTTTAATATAACAGATTGGGCTTTAATCCTGAGTCAAAAACTGATTTACCCAATGATTTTTGTGCTTTTCACTAAAATAAACAGAGTCCATTACATTAGTCTTAGTCTATTACTCTATCTGGAGGTCCTACTCCAAAGACTACATGCAATCCATGTAAAGGTCTCTGTATGAAAAAGCAGCTTCTGGGTCAGGAGATGATGACCGTGAATATTCCCTCTTGACTATGGTGAAGTAATGAAGAAAAACTGAGTTCTTGGCTTTGCTACAGCTCATCCCAAGACTCCACACAAGTCCCTTCATTTCCTTGGGCCTCACTGCCTGCTCTTGACCCAGGTAAAATGGGGATCTCACTTCATGCCTTTCATCTTTTACATGTTTCTTCTATTTGTGATGTAAATGTGTCAGAGCAGAGACAATTTTTCAGCTACCTTTTTGATCTCTACAGTGCTGGTTGGGATCTTGAAGGGCTGTGTGGTACAAGTCAGTAACAGCAACTGTGTAATTAAAAACAAGTAATACCAGGTATGGTGGAAGCAGAATAACTCCTCGACTGGAAAACCAGGAGTGATGCTGGAGCCTTGCAATGGCCCTGCTGGGTCATGCCCACGTCTCACCGACTCTGACGCAGAGGATTGCAAGATGTGTAGAATTAAATCGTAAGAAATGCCACGATGTGAACAGTCATCTCATTTTCTAATTTATTTCGCAGAGTAGTGCAACTCACAGGGGGATGAACCGTGCAGCTTGCCCAGAGGCAGATGCGGTGACGATGTGTGTCTGGCCACGCAGCACACCGGCAAAGCATCCCCACATCCCAGTCCCTCCTTGGCTAAAGAGACACTGAGGTCAAGGCACTGTTACCTAGCAACTAATGAGAGCTGATTAATCCGTTTGTGGCCGTCACATGCTGCAGTGATGTATGCGAGCCTGTGCCTGCTTCTGCTGTTTGTGTAGTGGCAGGAAAAGCAAGTAACAATTACTGGTGAATGACATCAGTAATGCCGGCAGTGGCATTATTAGATGTATAAATAATCACAGCCAACAGTGACTTTCCATTTTCAATGCTAGCATCAGATTTTGAATTTCTAAACTGCGCTATTGTTTCCTTGAATGCTTTGGTATAGATGGATTTTAAATGGGAAGGGAATGATCCTGGCAAATACAGGGCAATTCAGTTTTTCCAGAAAAGTGAGCTCTTTGCTTTCGAGTGGATTCCCTGCGAAAGCAACACTTCCCCTAGTCTTCAGGGTATGTAGCACAAGTGCCTGATCAAACTAAAGAAAGTGAAACTTTTCTGAAAACAATTCCTTTGAGTTTCAGGGCCTCTGAAGAGTTAAATAAAAAAAAGAGAATATTTTATGATGCATCTGCTTGCTGTCTGCAGCACATGCTCCAGAAGGGCAGTACCTCACCCTGTCAATGTCTAATGAACTGTGCAGTTCCATATGATTTATCATTGCTGGTGTTCACCAGGAATGATCAATAATATATTCTATATAATTTCTTTTTACTTCCAAATGCACCCAGCAGGGTAGAGGAACCTTTATTAAATTGTTGGAAAAAAGTAGAAACCCTTTCCATATTTTAACAGAGAAGACCTTAGCAGACTTGGTTTGTGTTTTAAAGGCTTAAAGTCAAAAGCAAAACCACCTTTCACATACAGTTTGTTTATTTTTAAATAGAACATCTTGTGAAAAAAATTAAGAATTTATATGTGGGAAAGAGACTTCAGAGTGAATAGTATTAGAGGAGGAGATAAAACTTTAAATAATCTATTTTTTACGATTCAGTTTAGGAAATAAAGCCAGAAAAGCAAACTCCCTGAGGCTCTGAAAAAAGTAACAAGCAGAGAAGTTTGGCTGAGACCCAGCTGCAGTACAATGTTGCCCTGTTTCTCCTGCCCTTCATCTTCCCACTCCCTCAAATGCCCTGCGTGAGACCTTCCATTTTCAGGCATTAATTTTACATTTTTTTTCCCCGGCTCAGGAGGATAATGGAATGCAAAATTGTCTCCCCTGAAACGACCAAATTGTTTTGGGGGCAGAAGTGAAGCCAATTCTCTTGCTGAAAACCAGACCAATCTGAGCTACAATACATTTTTTTTGCCTCTCTCTATCATGATCACTTACCCTTCTCCGTCTTGTTTATTCTAACCACTGAGAAAATTGTGCTGGAGAAATTTTCTTCTGATTAGTGATTAGGCACAAAGGGAAATTCGAACCATCTTCTCCACTCATTCCTTTTCCTTTGTGCTAGGCTCTTACCAGCACTTACGCTTTCTCACCAGACTTTCCTGGGAAGGCTCTTTCTTCTTGTGCTGCATTCACACTCCCCAAATAACATGAAGATCAGATGGTTCCCCCTTGACCAAAGGTGCTTTGGAGCTGGAAATGTTTGCTTTTCTCAGTCTCCCAGATGGCTGTGGGAAATGGCTGACGCCGGCTGAGGAACACCCGATGCACAGACCTTGCAAAGGAGCAAGGCGCTTCTGCCCACAGAGTCAGAACACGAGAATCGGGGCCTGGGGGCATATCAGGCTGTCTTCTTGAAGTGTATTTAAACCCTAATTTACTGCTGGAGCTTAGGAGAGGAAGCTGGATGGTCAAGAGTAGGAGAATATAGAGGAGGTTTTAAAAGCAAGTGAAGATGCTTTTTACAGGCAGCTGGCAGGACTCGTTCACCTCGTGCTGCCCAGTCTCCCCACCACACACAAAGCAAACATGGCAGAAAGGCCTTTACAGCCTGTACAAGAAGGAAGAAGCGCACCCACTGTAGCACCCACTGAATTTAATGTTGGGGGTTTTGGATTTTTTTTTGAGGGAGTAGAAAAGAAGGGGAAAGAAGCTGCTGTTTTGTTCCTGATGATATATACAGGGGGCATTTACCTGAGAGGCAGTTGTGTATATGCTGTTTAGCATATTTTACTCTCTCACTTTCCCCAGCAGGAAAATGTTGCTGTAGGCACAAAAAAACCCGTGTTTGAAATGCCAGCTNGGGGGGGGAGGAGAAAAGAGAGAGACATGGTGAGCCTGGACTGTGTCTTGCAATTAGATTTTTTTTCTCCAAAGGGGATTTTTCTGCCCTTGCCTCACTTTTCTTTTTAGTCCAGCCCTCCCTCTCTCCCCGTGGCCCGCAATGTTTATCAACTCACCCAGCTTGCCCAGTTCCCCTCACCCAGGAGCTGACGCTGCTCTCCGGCTTCGGAAGTGGAAGGCGGTGAAGCAGTCCCGTGTTGCGAGCATCCAGAGGCTGCTTGCGAGGACTTTGACTTCTAACAGGTTTACTAAGCTCCGTGGCCACTTTGACCTGTTTAAAGGTAATTTAAACACACCTACAAAGGTAAATTAAAGGAAAGTATATTAAGAAGGTATTTTTTTTCTGTGCTTGTGGGAGTTGCAGGGCAGCAAATGGAGAGCAGTGGGCAGTACCTGGCCCTTGGTGTTTCCTGCCTGGGAAGAGGTGAATGGGGCAGGGTTGGGGAGGAGGAAGATGGAGGGAGGAGGAGCATGGGGAGGGATGTTCCCCCCACAGTTAACACATGGACTACATTTCTGTTAGAGGCAAAACTAGAACTCCAGGTTTTCATCCTAATTTAAGCTGATGACAAATACTGAAGTGTCAGCATCTCAGTCTCTGAGTTCTAGGAAAAGCAAAAGAATCGAGGTTCAAAAGGTTATGTGGCTCTTACTAACAGACTGTTAACTTAAAGGAAATATCTTCTTAAGCCTTAGTTAACCAGTACAAGTGACTGAACAAAGTGCTGTCTAGAACCTCTTTCCAGGACATACCTCAATTGCATAGGTGGCATGAGAGGGTTTAAAATGGGACTGGAGAAGGATAGCAGCACCTCGGTTGTCCAGCGTGTGGGACTTGCACTGAGAGCAGGGAGGGATTTGTTTTGAAACTCTGTCCCTACAAGAGCATTCATGGTCTGTATTCTGGTCTGGGCCTGCCTGGGACATGTCTTTTCTGGCTGAGGTTTCTTGGCGCTCCGGTCACACGTTTAACAGCCTTCTATGTGTTCTTCAGCTACTTCTCCCTTGCTGTCAGTATCCACTAAGAATAATGCCCAGAACAGCTTACACGAGAACAGAGGAGACCCATTTCCTACACAGCACTTACAAGAGTGTACGAGTGAAGTCTACTTTACCCTTCAAATGGTTTGGAGTTGGTCCTTAGCCTTACATTGCTGCAAGCACGTGTTGGTCTCATGTGGACTGACTGGACCTCTGATACACCTTCTTGTGTGGGAGAAGAATTTAGACTTAATTTAAGGGTGGCTCCTATTCTCAGCTAGACACCTCCTTAAAACTTGGAGTTACTATGAGGCCTCTGAATCACTTTGCTTTGTCAGTGGTTGCATCTCTGTCCTGAAGTGATGCTTTTCGTTAAAAATTGTCCAGTAGATAGATGAGGAGGTTCTCTCAGTAAAGTCCTTTCATATAAGTATAGTTAATCACTGGGAGAACCTCTTCTGATGCCTGCTTGGTTATTTTAAGCAGTGGTTGCTTCATACAAACCCCAAATTAGTAAGAGCTTTACCCACTGAGTTCCCCTTGCTCTCCTTTTTTGTGGTCCTGTGAATCTGTATGTAGTTATGAGTGTCCAAACTTCTTCAGTAGGAAGACTGAGTGTCTTCTTTCCTCTCCCCAAGTTCCCTATAGGTTGAGATGAGGATGCTCTTGTGATATAGTCTCAGGCAGGGCCATTTCAGCAGGTATCCTGGAGAAGTGTTTTCATCGTGCAGTTACAAGTGGCACACTTAGCAAAGGAAGGACTTGCTTCTTTCCTGGGGAATAAGAAACACCCTATCTTAAGAGGTAAGAGAAGTCTTCCCTGTGGACTGGAAGGGAGTCACCAAAGCCTGTTTCACCTGTGGTGCAGCCAGAAGTTCAATTGTGAGCTTACAGCGCATTGCTCCTCGGTGTGCCAACAGAAACTTACTCTGAATGTGGTGAGCCTGCGAGAGACCTTGGCTTCTCACGAGTCATCTCAGGCCACCACAGTACATGTCTCCAGCTCCCCTCTAACACTGCCATGTGCCGGGTACCCACCAAAACTTGGTGGGGTCTAACACAGAGGATAGTTTGTCTGGGATGATCCCACTTGCCACATGACAAGTATGGTCTCTCTGTTGTGTTATTCTGGTGTCTGCTCCGAGGCACAGGGAAGATACCTTTTTTTGCTTCGTGTTTGTGCTGTACATCTTGCTCCATAGCTGGGTCTGTAAAACAAAAATAACAGCTTTGATTTACTGACAGAGCAGCTGATAGGTTTTTAACCATGTTCTGGTTTTATTGAATGTCAGTCACTGACTTGAGTTCATCTAAGTTTGACTTCCTTCTCAACTCTCTAATCTGTTTTTCTTTGTGCAATATTGATTTTGTAGAAAAGAGAGCCAAAATCAATTAAAAGCAAATGATTTTTGACACTTTGGGCTTTCTGCCGTGGTACCAGTTAATCACATGTTCATAAATATGCTAACATAGGGGTCAGAAAGATGACATTAAAATTTAATGCACTTGGGGAAAATAAATTGAAAAGGTCTGCTGGAGAGGTTTTGCCATAGTTCTCTTCCCGCCGTCTGTCAGAGGATGCATAAACCTGTGACCTCTTTTGTACACAATTACAATGTATCTCCTCTATCTAAAGCCGGATAATTACAAGGTTACATAGTCCCTTGGCAGGCTGAAGAAAAGGCCACTCTCATTTTCTTCCAAAGGCTTTAGAGTAATGCTGAGCCCTGGAAAGGTGCACAGTCATTTAATCCGGTGTGAATGGAGAGGAGGGATGGTGTCTCTTGCCATTGCTGCTTAGTTACTAATGAGATGAAAACCCCCAAATTTACGTTTTAGATAGCACTAGCGGTCTCTTTACACACGCAGCGTGCATGCGAGCATCTCTGGGCTGTGACGTGGTGGCATATGTGTGCGGGTGTATTGGGGATGCTCGCGTGGCCTTTGGGCTTCCACCGCCGGTCATGTGAAACGGTGAAATGGAGCGGGTTGGGAGAAAGGAATGGGCTTCACACATTCTGCCGCCGTGCCGTCGCAGTTCCTCTCCCCTTTAAGACTCCCCCGTCCTCCCAATTGAGCAGCATCCAGTAGGCAGGTTTGTCTGCCGGGATTAGCTGGAGCCAGTGCTCGGTGATCCCTACCAACACCTCTCTGGTGGACCCAGCAGTTTCTTCAGAATTTAAACTATAACATTTTTAATGAAGTGCCTAAGACTGGTTGGGAAGATAACCTTCTGAATGGGAACCAGTAAAGTGCAGTGTCAAACTGGGCGTCTGCCAGATGGCAAAAAAATAAGTCAAATCCACCTCTAAGTAGTCAGCTGGATTAAGCCCGGGAATTTCTTCTGAGCTGTATCTGAGAGGGGTGCCCAGTCACTTTGCCTTCAGCATTAAAGCTGAAACCAGCTGATGACTACGTAAGTGATAACTTCACCCAGCACAGCCTCAGTTATTCCGAACGGAGTCGGTCGGGGTGGGAGGGCAGCGGGCTCAAGCTGAGTCCAGTGCTTTGCTCCAGACCCTGACCAAAATGGTAATGCAAAAACTGGAGTGAGATGGCCGTCTTTCTCTCTGAGGAAGAATCTGTTGCAGAACGGCCAGCAGACTGCAGACACCCATCTGCTACTGAATGGGAGGCAATAGCACAGGCATAGCAACTGTGAACTTTTGGACAGGAGAAGAATAGGAAGTGATGGATGTAGCAGCAGCTACAGGTGGGCAAAAGTGTTCGCATGTTAACTGGTGCTGTAAATCACAGAAGAAGAAAAGTTAATGTTTAAAGGCCTTTACATTCATCAGCTCACCCACACCCAGTTTAATTTATCCCTCTGCTATAGCAATGCCAGCCACAAGATATGATGGATTCCTCATTATGATGCATGATGCTCCAAATCTTTGCTCCCATAGAGACAGTGACCCTCTGTCCCAAGCAGGAGGCAAAATCCTCTTCTTTTTCTTGCCCCAGCACCAATGCTGGTGAGTTCACTGAAGTAGTTTAGCTAAAGATGAGAAATACCCAGTACAAAGTCAGCAGCTATTGCAGTCAACTCACAGCAAACTAGATTATCACGGACCACCTGCGACAGCCCTGTGAGTGCTGGATTTGCTTCTGGGCAGCACTGACTGCCCTTTACTCCGAGCTTGTGGCAAAAGTACTGGTCTGTAGGGCTCAGCATGCCAGGCAGCTTTCCGTGCTGTGATTCTAGGAGCTTGAAATACTGTTTAACACTTAATGTAATCAGCAACACTAATAATTGGAAATATACCCGAGGACTACTTGGAATGCATGAGGAAAAGAAAAAAAAGAAACGAAAATGTTCGTTACCTGGAGATTTTCTTGGTATCTTCCACTCGTGACCCATCACCTGTCCTGCTGTCGTGAAGTCAAGGTATGGTGCCCTGCAGTAAGGGGGATGCCCACTGGATGTCAGGATTGCTCCACAAAAGTGCAAACACAGTGTAATTTATCTAGCAGTCAAAATGTTATTCCTGAGAGGAAGCAATTTTAGGATGTATGTTTTGTGTAGTTATTTTCTCTCTCTCTCTCTCTTTCAGCCTCTCATCTGTACACATGCATAAATCCTCGAATTTCTTGAACTGTGCAGAGTCAGTAAGCCATAGCTAAAACCCTGTGTCTGTTGGGTTATACGTGAATTGTGTGAAAACAAAACGACGTCTTAAAGTTGCTCAAATAAATTATATAGGAGAAGACTCTTGCCATTGGTTTCAGAAAAAGTTAGTCACCCACATACCTTTGAAAATCAGGGGCTTATTGCCATGATTAATGAGAGAGAGGGAGAGTCTGTAATTGCAATCAAATAGATCCAATCACTTAATTCAGTGATTAAGGAGGTCAAAAAATTGCATGTGGGGCATCTCAGCTTTAGTCTCATGCCTTGCCTGTAAGTTCTTTAAAGAGAAAAAATAAATAAGAAATGACCCCCCCC
>VYZV01007127.1:170488-194258 GCA_013401275.1 Pandion haliaetus | reverse complement strand
CCCCCCCCCCCCCAAAGTACTTTACCCCTGGCAAGAACTATTCTCCAACCATGTGAATTCATAGTGCATGGAAAATATAACTGCAAATGCCTACATTCCACAAATGTCACTAGTAGCTAGCTCTGATTTTAATTTACTATTTAAATGTATTAAACATAAAAGGAATCTTGTTAAATGTCATAATCATAATGACAATCCAAATGAAATTAGCTGGAAAGAGTCGTCAATTAGATTCAGAGGCCAAGCAGGAAGTAAAATGAGTCACTGGGAAAGGAGGATCCCCCAGACACCACACAGCATGGATTACAGTCTTAAATGTCATGTGGAAATGAATACAGTGCTAATGTTCTCATAGTTAAGGGTAGGTTATTTGCTCAGTCTCTAGAAGGCAAGTTTTTTTTTTTTCTTGAAGGGTTAGGCAAACCTGTGGACTAGGTAAACAGAAATTGTGCAGCAGTACCAGGCTACCTGAATTGTAAGCACACAAAGACTGTTCAGATGCACAAAGGTTAATTTGTAGAAATAAAGCTGACAGTTATGCAGAAATTATAAATGTTTTCAGTCATAGAATTGTTTAAGTGGGAAAAAAACTTTAAGATCATTGAGTCCAACCAGAAACCTAACACTGCCAAGTCCACCACTAAACCATGTCCCTACGTCTCACATCTACACGTCTTTTAAATACTTGCAGGGGTGGTGACTCCACCGCTTCCCTGGGTAACCTCTTCCAGGGCCTGACAACCCTTTCGGTGAAAAAATTTTGTCTTCAATGTCTTTCTTGAGGTAAGGGGCCCAAAAATGAACACAGTATTTGAGGTGTGACCTCGCCAGTGCCGGGTACAGGGGGATGGTCACTTCCCTGCTCCTGATGGCCACACTATTTCTGATAGAGTCCTCTTATTTTCAGTATCAAAATAACTGGTATTCAGGTGTGACCAGAAGGGAGAAAGGAAGTGGAGAAGAAATGCATTTGTGAACAGGGTAGATAAATTGGTGTCATTTAACAAAGAGACAATATTAGTCCTTTTCCTTTCTGCCTCTGGCTTTACTTTCCTGAAATGTCAATGGAACAATTCCATGATCCTTCTCTATATGTAAATTGGCCATTCCTACCAACAGTGCTATCTCCAGTAACAGGATGTACAGACCTCAGCAACAGATGTTTTCCTTGCTGGTCCCTCTCATGTCGTTGTATGTCTTGTAATTTTTATGGACTGTCCAGGTACTTACTCTTCAGCCAAGATCTTTTTCAAGATCAGCTTTCTGGTTTGCATACTACTGTTGTATTTATTCAGCAAAGAACAACTTGAGATGATGATTATGTTGTTATAAGTCTTTTCTGTCACTTGGTCACTATTATTTTGCACTAGAAGGAGGTCAGAGTAAAGGTATAAGATTAACTCATAGCTTGCAGGTAACTTCAGAACTACTTCAAGGGTGACAGGATACAGTTTAAACATTATGTAAGTTAAAACTAGAGAAGGCCTTACAGTTTCTAAAATATACAGCATGCAAATGTTCTTTCTGTCTTATCTCCCTCTCCCATTAACTTGCAATTTGTATTAGGACTTATCTTATCTTTGTCTCTTTTTTTCTTTGGTCTCAGCATGAAAGATTATGAAGGACAAAACGAGAGTAGCAAGTTCACCAAGTGAAAGTGACTCTTGATTACTTAAATTTCTGGTGGATGATTTATCTTTACAACACAGCTCCTGAGGGCACTAAAACCACGAGCAATGGCTTTGCAGTTTAACGTTTTAACTATTTTGCCCTTGCTTTGAACATAGCAGATGAGTTTCTTTGTCAAAGGAAGCAGAAAGGAGACACTTAGCTGGGATGGCCCAGGCATCAAGCAAAGACCTGTTCTCCTCCAAGAGGCAGCTGATGGAGTCTAGTGTCTGTACCCTCCAACAGCTCTGTGCCTCTCCTGGGTTTGACCCATTCATTTTGGGGTGGAGTGGTCGGGGAATCTGTGGGTGAACGGTGGTTTTGCAATATGCCGTTAGTGATGTTTTGTGCTTGTTTTCATTCTCTTCCTTCTATTCCTAACTGTCTTTTTGCCTTTCCAACTACCGAACATTGAGCTGACATTTCAGGAAATTATCCAGAGTTATTCTGAGACCTCTTTCATGAATTGTTAATATAGAGCCCATCATTGCATATGTATAGTTACGATTGTTATTTTGCCATGTGCATTACTTTGCATTTATTGACATTGAATCTCTTCTGCCATTTATTACCCCATCACTCAGCATCCTGAGAGCTTTCTGCAAGTCTTTGAGGTCAGTTTTAGGTTTGATTTTCCTGAACACTTTTCTACCGACTGAAAATTTGCCACCCCACTAAAAAAGATTCATTACATTAATAGTAACAAACAGACTTCTACAGTTCATCTATGAATATGTGGTGAACAGAGGTGGCTCTAGCTCTGAAACTTACTCCCTGTGGGATAACCTCCCTCCACTGTAAAAACTGATGAGCCACAATTTTTGACTGCTCAGCTTTTAAAGTAACAATTATTAATTAGTGGGCTCCCTCTCTCTTCTTCCACAACAGCTTAATATCTTTAAGAGCTTTTAGTCCCCAAACTTTTAAAAAGATTTTGGGAAATTCAAGTACGTGATATAACCATGTCACTCCTCTCCACATGCACACTGAACAGAGCATCAATAGCCTTTTGAAGTATCTCCTTCCCTTAAAAAGCCAGGTTGGATCTTACTTTTCTCCAATATATCTATGTGTTATTTATTACAAAACTAAACACTGTTCAGTTGACTATGTCATCCAGGCTTAGTGCACGGTAGCTGTCACCATCAGTGTAGCTCTTAGAAATCGTGGTCCCATTCTCTACCTTTTATTTCCCCTCTACAGTCTCCCATCTAAACCATGGATTAAAAGCTACCAAACTTCATAGTTTAGCAGTGTCATGCCTCTGCTCCTTCACCCTGGAAGATCATCTGATCGTCTCAGTTTCTTATGATTCTTTCTGTTTGTTTATGACACTAAGGGTTGGGCTTGTTCCCCTGGCTCATCCCCGTGAGGAAGGGTTCTGGTGTCAGTGAGTGCCATAGCTCCTACGGGAGGGACACCACGGGAAAGAGTTAATTTAGCTTTTCTCCTTTGGATTCATCTTCCTTGCATGCTCCTTTTAGATATAAGTAGGAATTTTCAGCCGGGCTTGTTCTCTGGCAGCCTTCCAGGTACTGTTGTTTGGGAAAGTTAGTATTTTTTATTTTTTTAGTTCTTCAATAAGGTTCATTCTGTGTTGGGTCAAGTGTTTCCTGCTGTAGTGCTTCCTATACAGTTCAAATAATGCGTTACTCCCCACCCCCCACAGTTAAATCTCCTTGAGGTACACACTGGATTTTCCCACCCTTCTGCATTACCCACCAAGTGCACCCGGGTCCCTGAGTGAAGACGACCCCACGAATAGGTTTGCCTTTTCCCAAGGGAGGAACAACCCACATGACCTTTCCCAGCCATTTCCCTGTGTGCACTATGGGGACCTTATCTGCTCCCACAATACGTAGGGGCTTTATTTGGGCAGGACCAGTATGGTTAGCAGAGTCTCTGTTGTTGACCAGTCAAGTGGCTTCTGCTAAATTTACATCCCACTGCTTTCATTTCCTGGTGCCCAATACTCCCAGCAGAGTCTTTAACAGCCCGTTACATCATTCAATCTTTCTGGAGGCTTGTGGGTGATAGGGAATGTGATACACCCAATCAATGCTGTGTTTCTCAGCCCAGGAATCTATGAGTTTATTTTGGAAATGAGTCCTGATGTTTGACTCAATTCTTTCGGGGGTACCATGTAGCCACAGAACCTGCTTTTTAAGGCCAAAGATGGTGTTTTGGACAGTAGCATGGTTTATAGGGCATGTTTCCAACCAGCTGGTAGCTGTGTTCACCATGGTAAGCACATAGTGCTTACCTTGGTGGGTTTGTGGCGGCGATACAGTGTAGTCGGTTTGCCATGCCTCGCTGTAACGATAACCCAGCCACAACCCTCTATTCCAGGGAGACTTTACTCCCGTAGCTCACTTGATCACAGCACATGTTTTGCATTCATGGGTGATGGTGCCAAGGGTCAGGTCTACACCTCGATCATGAGCCCACCTGTATGTTGCAGCTCTCCCTAGATGTCCCAATTTTTCATGGGCCCACTGAGCTATGAATAGCTCACCGTTATGTTCCCAGCACAGGTCCACTGGAACCACTTCAATTCTGACAGCCTGGTCTACCTGCTTATTGCTTTGATGTTCTTCGGTGATGCAGTTCTTGGGTTTGTAAGCATCCACATGATATGCATTTGCAGCTGTGGTGGGTTGACCCTAGCTGGATGTCAGGTGCCCACCAAAGCTGAACTATCACTCCCCCTCCTCAGCTGGATGGGGCAGAGAAATTACAACGAAAGGCTCGTGGGTCGAGATAAGGACAGGGAGACATCACTCGCCAATTACTGTTATGGGCAGAACAGAGTTGACTTGGGAAAAATTTGTTTATTACCAACCAAATCGGAGTAGGATAATAAGAAATAAAATCAAATCTTAAAACACTTTCCCCCCACCCCTCCCTTCTTCCCGGGTGCAGCTTCACTCCTGATTTTCTCTACCTCCTCCCACCCAGTGGTGCAAGGGGATGGGGAACAGGGATTGGGGGCAGTTCATCACATGCTGTCTCTGCCGCTCCTTCCTCCTCAGGGGAGGACTCCTCACACTCTTCCCCTGCTCCAGGGTGGGTCCCTTCCACAGGCTGCAGTCCTTCAGGCAGAGACTGCTGCAGCGTGGGTCCCCCTTAGGGTCACAAGTCCTGCCAGAAAACCTGCTCCAGCATGGGCTCCTCTCTCCATGGGGCCACAGGTCCTGCCAGGAGCCTGCTCCAGCGTGGGCTTCCCATGGGGTCACAGCCTCCTTCAGGCATCCCCCTGCTCTGGTGTGGGCTCCTCCCCGGGCTGCAGGGGAATCTCTGCTCCGGCGCCTGGAGCACATCCTCCCCCTCCTTCTTCACTGACCTTGGTATCTGCAGAGGGGTTCCTCTCACATTCCAATCCCACTACCCACTGCAGGTTCCCCTTCTTAAATCTGTTCTCCCAGAGGTGCCACCACCATCACTGATGGGCTCGGCCTTGGCCAGCAGCGGGTCCATCTTGGAGCCGGCTGGCATTGGCTCTATTGGAAATGGGGGAAACTTCTAGCAGCTTCTCACAAAAGCCACCCCTGCAGCACCCCGCTACAAAAACCTTGCCACACAAGCCCAATACAACAGCAATGTTTTCTAACCAGGCACTGATGTCTTGCCACCAGCCCAGATAGGTTTACCTCTGTGCTGCCTGTTGACCTGTTCCATTGCCACCCCCACAGGACATTTGCCCATGGGGTCCATAGAGTACTGGCCACTTTTCTCTAAGCCCAGCTGGATGGCTTTCACTTCTGCAAACTGACTTGACTTACTTCTCCTTTGATAGCTTTGATGATTTGTCACGTGGGCCTCCACACAGCAGCTTTCCACTTCCAATGGTTTCCTATAACATGACAGGATCTGTTGGTAAACAGAGAACAGTATCTTTCACCTTCAGATAACTGATTATATGGTGGTGCCTCTTGGGCATGAGTCATCTTCTTCAGTGACACCCCAAAAGCACTGCCTTCTGTCCAGTCCATGATCTCTTCCAGGATTCCTGGGTGATTCAGATTCCCCATTTGAGCCTCTTGTGTGATCAATGCTACCCACGTATTCCATGTAGCATCAGTCACATGGCGTGTAGAGGAGACCATCCCTTTGAACATCCAGTGCAGCATAGCAGTCAGGATGCCAAGAAGAACTGTGCTTCAACATCTTCTGAAGCAGCTTGAACCCCCTCATATGCTGCTAGTATAATTTTTTTTTTCATTTGGGGTTTAGTGGGCCTCAGATCCTGAATACCCCTGGCTTCAAAGCCTTAGAGGCTGGCTTTGTGTTTCTCGTGGTGTTTTCTGTCAGAGGCTCCAGGTGGGACCGTAGTTCTTCTTTGGGATTTCTTGACAGAGAGGTTCTTCTGGGTTCTGTAACCCAGAAGATGCATTCTCCAGAAATCTACAATGCCTAGAGAAGTTTTTTTGTGTCTTTGCTGTAAGCTGGTGGGCACATAGTTGACTTCCATAGGGGTGTGACAATGTCCACCATGCCATTTTTTTTCCAACAACCAGATCTCTTCTGCAGACCTTGCTTTATTTCATGGCAAAACCATCTTTCAGAAAGATCTGGATTATTCTTTTTGCTTTCTCAAATATTTCCTCTGCTGTGTTGCCCCACACAGCGATGTCATTGATGTATTGCAGATGTTCAGGGGAGTCACCCTGTTACAGTGCTGTCTGTATCAGTACATGACAAATGGTAGGGCTGTGCTTCAACCCCATGGGCAGTCAATTCCAGGCATGTTGGATACCCCTCCATATAAGACTAAACTGTGGCCTGCACTCTGCTGCCAAAGGGATTGAGAAAAACACATTGGAAATGTCAGTTGTGGCATTGGGCCCCTCACTACAGGAAAGACATTGAGGTGCTGGAGCGTGTCCAGAGAAGGGCAACGAAGCTGGTGAGGGGCCTGGAGCACAAGTCTGATGAGGAGCAGCTGAGGGAACTGGGCTTGTTTAGCCTGGAGAAAAGGAGGCCGAGGGGAGACCTGATCGCTCTCTACAACTACCTGAAAGGAGGTTGTAGTGAAGTGGGTGCTGGTCTCTGCTATCAAGTAACAAGAGATAGGACGAGAGGAAATGGCCTCAAGTTGCGGCAGCGGAGGTTTAGAGTGGATATTAGGAAAAATGTCTTTACTGAAAGGGTTGTTGTCAGGCATTGGAAGAGGCTGCTCAGGGAAGTGGTGGAGTCACCATCCCTGGAGGTATTAAAAAAATGCGTAGACAAGGCACTTCAGGACATGGTTTAGAGGGCATGGCTGATGGTTGGACTCGATGATCTTAAAGGTCTTTTCCAACCTAAATGATTCTATGATTCTATACTGCTCGGCTGCCTCTGACTCTAGTTCGTACTGGAGTCCTAGCATGTCCAGTACAGCACTCTACCCCCCATACCCTTACAGTGCCCTGCCACCAGTGCCCACCGGCGCTTGGTACTGTGTGGATCTGACAGTTTGGCACCCTGGATCTGCAGGAAAAGGGGTCGAGAGAGATGCTTTTCAGGAGTGGGATGCAAACCCATGACTCCTGGGGACACTGCCACCACAACACAGTGCTTTGAGCCGTGTCTGTGGAGCACATCACCATATGGGCTGCTGTGAAGTCCAGCACAGCTCCCAAAGGAAAGGTTGAGAAGAGACACTACAATGAGGAGAAGAGGTTCTATTCTGATGCGTCTCCAAAATAGGTGAGCTGTTACTGGGACTGGTGGGTAGAGACATTTTCTAGTGTGGCCCCAGGTGAGAAAAGGCTCCCAATATGAACAATAATGGGAATGGAACTGAGGAACTGAATTGCACCTTTATGTGCATCTGTTCCTTGGGGAGAAATTGGAGGCTTTGATAGATGGGAAAGTCCCTGAGAAAGAGAAGCACTTGTGCCATCACTACAAAGCCCAAGGAGCTCTGTATTCTCAGGAGCAAATCCTTGAAAGCTGATTGCAATTCATGAGGCAAAACAGAATTCAGCAGCCAGAAAGCATGTCAGGGATATAGTGTGTGGTTGTAGCTGCGTGTTTTAGACGACTATGCCAAGATCTACAATATCAGAGGCCCTACAAAAAGAGTGCAGAGGTAAAGACACTTCTGCAAATACTAGCTGAACTGCTCTGTCCTGTCTGAAAGAGATGAGGTGCCCAGCATTCTGCCATATATGAAGTGCTGGTACCTGGAAAATAATAGCTGACAGTTCTCCTCTGTCAGAGGATTATTTATATATATTTATATTATATATATATATATGTTAAAGAGTTGGAGCATTTTGTTCTTTCTCAGAGATGATCACTTGAAAGAGAATATATTTGTCTAGGCTCTGAGAACTGGCTGCTACCTGGAATCAGCAGGCAGCCTTTCAGGTTTAGGAAAATCAGAACGCAGAGGTCATGTATCTTTTTTTTACCCTTTGTAGTTATAAAAGCACTTCATTTCTTTCACCCATCAGAATGGCTGTTTTCTACACAAAAGACTGGTTATTACATGTTGAAGAATTGCTTTGGCTTTGCAAATAGAAAATTTAGTAATACTAGCCTAAAGGCACTGATCTGGACCACCTGAAGTGATTTAAGGATATGTCCAGTGAAGGAAAGGAAGGCAAGTTGGGCAAGTAAATTTACCTATTAAAGGTTATCCTTCGACCAGTCCAACTTTTGAAGATATTTGCTATTTATATCATTATCAGAGCAGGGGAGGAAAGGTAGAAAATACATTAAAATTATACATTAAAAGCAGGTTCTGATGCAGTCTCAAATTCCTTCACCTAAATTGGAGATTAATTTCTTCCAATCTAAACACTCATATTAATGCAGTTCAGCTGTTGGTCCACTAGACCACAGGTTTCACGTGCCAGCACATGGGCATGTGGGACACTTAATGGTTAGATGATATCAGGAGGGGTGGGTGACAAATAGCAGTGTCAGAACAGCATTGACAGGCATGGAAGTGCAGAAGAGGGTTGCTCAGCTGTATGCCCAGGTCGTATCGGAGGCTTTGCCTGTTGGACTAAAGAGGAGGAGGCATGGGCTCAGTCCCTGGCAGGCACTCATCCTCACTGATACATGCAAACATACAGAGGTCTGGCTCTGCTTCAGTATCTGGATTTTCCTTTCCTTGCATGCATTTTATTGCGAAACAAAAAGCCTGACTTGGGGCTGACAACTCTGGTGAGGCAGTGGGCCCCACAAGTTTGAAGTCTGGGCACTGCACTGCAGAGCTGAACAGTGCATTTTAAAAAGCAGGACCGTGGTATGTCTTCCATCTGCCAAAACATATTGTCTTGGCAAAAGAGACTAGAGAATTGCTAGTGTATCTCTGTAATATGGGAAAGCAAAACACAGAGACATGCAGATACAGGCATTTTATCCGAAACAAATGGGCTGAAGAACAAAATTGCTCATCAGAGTAATCAACTTTAAAGAGTCCTTCTTTTCTCGACCTCAGTCCTTGTTCACTTATTGCACTTAGGTAATTTTAAAAACATCAGTGTAACTATCTTATGCCTGCTCTTGTTAATTTTCTTTAAGTACAGTAAAATAACATTTTATTGCTTGCACAATTCCCTGAACAATTGCGTTTTCTTTGTCACACTTCCTTGGCAAGTAAAACTGCCTGAGCAGTGATTGTTGGGTAAATTAGTATCATTCACAAGCTCATTTTGCACTTTGGAGTGTCAAATGTTGTTTGACTAAGAAAACCTCTTCCCTGTTGTTGTTGTTGGATGTGGGAGGAAGGGAGAAGATAAGTAAATTTTCGTAATAAAGGAGTTAGATACACTTTTGAATGTCAGTTTTATATATGTTGATAAAACCTGCAGACACAAATCTGCTTCTGACTGTGATTTCACTAGAGTGCCATAACTTCCCACACTGTCTAATGAACGAGCACAAAGGGAATAATAGGCCTATTGATTTAAATCTTATTTAACAAAACAAAAAAATATCGGTGACAGTGTGCAATTCCAGGGGGAACGCTAGGATACGAAGAAACTATAGGCAGGAAGCAGGATGGAATTCTCAAACATCTGTGTTGCACAATGCCGGGGATTTCATTTAGGGGTAACTCAGCTTAACCTTTGGGGCAGGCTCTCTCTAGAGTTCCGATGCCCTGTTGTCGAGGTCGTGGGATCTGCAGGAGAGGATGGCAGCTCCCCTGCTGCCTGCCTGAGCTCTCTTACTGCAAAACCAGGGGTTGGATGATGAGGGGGAATTGATTTGCTCCAGAGTCTCCTGCATTGCCCTGTGGCCACAATGCAGCTTGCCTTGGCTGTGAGCACACCCTGGCAGGCACTCCAGGGTCCCGTGCTTTGGATCTGGCCTGGAGGGATCAAGTTCAGAAGCTTAAATTCTCCCAGTAGCCTATGGAAGGGGGGAGGCTAAAGCTCTGTGAGTTTCACTGTCAAACACAGATTAGATACTAGCATTAGAGGGAGCATTTCCACAGTGGTAAACCAGATCTATCTTCCTCCAAATCCCACTTTTGGGCAACTTCGGGTTGAAACACTAGCATCTGATACAGTGGCATTGTGTTCGGTGTCACCCAGAGACACAAAAGCCAGCTTCCAGAGAACAAGATCCAAAATACTGGCCAGGCACATTTCCAACTGATAAAACACAGTACATGAGAGTATAGAGGTGGGGGCGGCAGGTTTATGAGCATAGACTTATGATTGTGGAAGATCATATTTATCATGTCACTGGCACCTTTCCTGACATAGGTTAAATATTTATTTTTAATGCCAACTAACACAGACAAACCCCATGCAACAGAAAAGATGCTGCTTAATAAATGCTTGTAGGTTAGAATGGCTCAGCTGCCGTTCTTTCTGTGCAGTGAAGGGTAACACTGGTGCGATGGAAGAAGGTAGAAAGATGTCCTTATTAATGATTAGTAAAGGGCGGAATTTTAGATCTTACAACTGACATAGGCTCCTGAAGTCTGCTAATTAAACCATCTGAAGATCTGATCAAAGGCATTTAAGGTGGAGATTGCTTAGCAAGATGCAGATAATTAGATGAAGGCTACTAATGATTTACGTCTGCAAAATGTAACCTAGCACGGCTGTCTAAAAAGTGACACTGCCTGCAAATGCTGTCCTTCGTGTTCCCCCGTGTAACAGCCTAAGGATTAAACACCAAGTACAGACCAGACCAGGAACAAGCCTTGTATTCTATTTCACAGTAAATATAGACTGTTTGAGCTGGAGAACAGTAAAGACGTAGGTTAAGAAGGGGTGGATGTCCTTTCAAAGAGGCCCAGTGCTCTTCACTGATGGAAGAGGTGCCTCAGTTTGTGTGGCTAGAGCTAAGTGAGATGACTCCTACAGCTAACGTGGGCTTTAGCTGGGACCGAATCGGCCCAAATAGCCGTGGCAGCATTCCTTTCAGTGTCTCCTTTGGCTGCTGCCTTCACATCAAACTCCTGGGCTTGCTTTTCTTTCTGCACTGCCGTGCTCTCCCCTGAGCCTCAGAGCTGAACTCCCATTCACAGAAGCTCCAGTCCTCTGGAGAAGGCTGCTTACCTCTGGACCCTGCAGACCTCTCCTCCTGAGGCAGAAGGCAGCTCTTCCTTCACCAATATCCCTTGGGGTTGGGTTTTGCAGGTTAGTTTTGCTTCCCACAGGGCTGGGAGGTCAACCTGTCTGCTTGTTTCCCAAGTAAGTACTTTGCCGACTGGGTTATGAGGTAGGAGCAGGCTCTGTTCTTTGATAGACGCTTAGAAGGAGCTTGAGGACATTTTCCAGGTGAGTCGCTGCTGCAGCTGGAATTTGGCAGACTATTACTCTTGTTTGTGCGCAGACCTGGGCTACACTGAAATGATCGGTTCTGTCAAGGTGTACATGATGGTCGGCATACCTACTGGCAGAAATCATGTACTGGGGGAATTTTATGGGTAGGTATGCAAGGATCTGGAGAAATGTAAATAAAAGCTAATTTAGATAAGTGCTAGCCTGAGGTTTCGGACTTATACATCGTGTAAATCTAACCCCTATTGACCTACCAGTTTAAACATTATTTGAACATTCACAAAAACATCTCTTAATCATTTATCCATTCTTTCATAACTATTTATAAATGGGACCCTAATATGAGGTGTGATTAGGCTTTGTCCATTTTGCTCCAAAAATCAGCTTCACGCAAGAAATTCCCATAAATTATCCAAAGCAGCAGCAGCCCTCAGCCTTAATTACAGAATTCATTACTCACTTATGCTATCATACAAACTCCCTGGTTTTAGTAAAACTCAGGAATGGTTTTTCTTTTTGCAATTTTAACATGTATCCTCAGGGAATCTTCTGTGGAGAGGCAGCAGGCTCTGGAATGAGCTATGGCTGTTGCTGCTCATTAAAGAACAACTAAATGAGCCCTCCCCCTCCCAGTTCATGCCTTGCTCTTCTGCTGCCCTCATCGCTGAGTACCGAAGTGCTTGCTCTGAGAGGCCTCCCTGCAGACACCCCTATGCATCTCCAAGCTCTGAAGCCACCTCTTTGGCCAAACAGGCGCACGCTTCCTTTGTTGGGATCCAAAAGCTGGGTGATCCTTTGCCTGTCAGCCCCGGGAGGCTGGATCTGACATCATGCCCCACGGATCAGACTCCAGTACTGATTCTTTAGAAGCCTGAAGGTGAGGAAGGAGAGATGAGCATGAGTGCACCACCAAAAAAAGTCAGCTCACTGGGGTTGGTGGATGCATTTTTATGGCATCTATGGCTCCTATCTGCCACACACGCCCATCATCTGGGTCTGGCCTCTGATCCAAGAACTGAAATGTTGGGAATTGGCATTATGCCTTTGTCTAACTGTCTGGATGCAACAAGTACTTTTAAATCTTTGTGGTCTACCAGGTTCCGTGCTGGGGATGGACCCACGTGCTCAGCACCTCCATTGCGCCTTCATTGTTCTACTGGGAAGCAAACCTGGGGAAGGCCAAGGTGGGGAGTGACAGGGGTGGACTAAGGAGGACACTGGGGAGGGCAGTGGTCCCACAACACTGCTATAGCTATATACCTCTGTATGACTGTACAGCTACAGGATAAGTAGGTAGGCTATAACTGTAGCTTAAGTGTTCAAAGAAAATCACTTTTGGTGGGCTAAGGTGGAAGTAAGATGACAGACAGGTCAAAATGGATAGAAAATAAATGAAAGAAATCCAAGCTGGATTTATCAGAAACTAAGAATTATAAGGGAGGGAGAAAGAAAAAAAAAGAAAAAAGAATAAGAAGCTGCAAGCCAGAAAGGAAATAGAACATAAATTCCAGAGATCAGAAGAACAAATGAAATTTAATGTTTTAGAAACAGAACAGGGATAGTGGAAGACCTGCTGAAGACCCCAAAATATCAGAGGGGTCCTGGCAGTTTATGGTGGTCTAGTAATTAGGCCTGGCTAGTTCTAAATCAGCATGTCTTGCTTCCAATTTTGTTATTGATATTTGCCTTCCATTCTGAAATGGAATAAGCATCCCAAATTTTAAGTTTCTGTGGAACACTACAGTCTTCAGCATTTTTTTTCTCTTGATCGATATGCTTCAGGTGAATGTTTACATTATTATTTTTTACAGTACCACAGGATGTAATGAAACATTCTACAGTGCTACAAGTAAAATGAAATGAAAAATCAATTTGAAAACAAAAATAAAAATGTTTCCTTTAAAAAATGTTCTGTTTTCCCTACCCAAACAAATGCTCACAGAAATAACCATGTTTCTACAAAACTTTTAGTTTCAACTTACCAGCAGTGGAAATTTGCTTCACCAGGAACTGACCAGCTTTGTTATTGATTCAATCAAGGAAAGGTCACAGAGGAAAAACCCAGCGACTGATTTACTACTGTTTTTTGCTACTGTGCATTCATTTACATTTATGGACAGAAAGTCTAAAATACACATACATACACAAAACCAGGCATGTGCAATTCAGAATGCCATTTAGATCCATGCAGTACAGGTGTAAATAGCTACATAAAGAGCAAGGCAGTAGGGAAGCAGGTACAATATTTGTGTTATCCATGAAAATGTAGAATTCATATAATTTGAGTTTAATTGTCCATGCACTATGTCTGGTATTCACCTGTTTTGAGAGTTCACCTACTTTCACCTTAATTGCTAAAGAGACATTATGTCTCAGCAAGGATAAAGACCATTTTCTTTGTATGTAGTTAATAAGAAATAAAGTGGGAAAAAAAAAAAAAAGAAAGAAGAGGTGTTCTCCTTGGGAATAAAATCCCTTGGTAGTTGTAAACCTCTCTGCGGTTGGGGATAGTGATGTGTCAAAAGGGTAGAGAATTTCCTCTAACATCAGAAAATGAGCAAGCTCTGCATTTGAATGCTCATGCATTTGAGCAAATAGATCACACACGGTTCTCTGGATAAAAACAAAAGAAGTAATTAATTGCAAATTACACAGTGATAGCAATTCCTGTTGAGAACTCGGCTGAATTTTCTCATGCTTAGTAGCTCTCCATCCCACAGTGCCCTCTTCTGAGATACAGAAAACACTGAAAATGATGGGAAGAGACGCAAGCTCTCAAAGCCTTTGCAGTCCAGCACTTCTCAGTGCTCTCTCTCTCTCTTGCTGCTTAGGGTGGGCTCTTTTGAATCCCAAAGACATAGCAACTGTTTTAAAAAACATCCTCTGGAACCTATATTTTGCTTTCCTTCCATTTGTTAGCCTTTCCTGTCCTTTATTTCATATCAGAGAGAGTTGTACTTTGCATTTTTAACTCAGCTAGATTGACTCAAGTTCCTGCTTGCTTCTCCCTTCACTGTTAGGTCAGCCACCTCAACTGATATCCAAATTTTACTGTATCCTGGTTTCAGCTGGGATAGAGTTAATTGTCTTCCTAGTAGCTGGTACAGTGCTATGTTTTTGAGCTAGGGATGAGAAGAATGTTGATAACGCACTGATGTTTTCAGTTGTTGCTAAGTAATGTTTAGTCTGAAGTCAAGGATTTTCAGCCTTTGATGCCCAGCCAGCAAGAAAGCTGCAGGGGCACAAGAAGCTGGGAGGGAACACAGTCAGGGCAGCTGACCCAAAGTGGCCAACGGAGTATTCCATACCATGTGACGTTTTAGGAACTGGGGGGGGGGCATTGCCACTCAGGGTCTTCTGGGTGTGTCGGTCAGCGGATGGTGAGCAATTGCGTTGTGCATCACTTGTATATTCCAACCCTTTTATTATTACTGTTATCATTTCATTAGTGTTATCATTATCATTATTAGTTTCTTCTTTTCTGTTCTATTAAACCGTTCTTATCTCAACCCACGAGTTTTAGTTCTTTTTTTCCTGATTTTTCTCCCCCATCCCACTGGGTGTGGGGGGGAAGTGAGTGAGTGGCTGCGTGGTGCTTAGTTGCTGGCTGGGGTTAAACCACGACATGCTGTCACTGGCCCTTCCAGATCTCCAGCTTCATCTCTTCAAGCCAGGTAGCATGGCCACTACAGTTGCTTTGGATCCATGAACTGCTTCAGAACTTGCGAAACTGTTTAATATGCCATCCAAAAACCCCCACACCTCTATCTTGATCCTGGAAGCACTAAAATGACTTAAGTTAGAGGACAGGTCTACTGGGGAAACCAGCTGTTAATGTGCTAAGCGTGGTGTTCATGCAAACTACCAGTATGGTGTTAATGCCAATGCCATTTCTGGGCCCAGCCTATCTCCAAGAATAAAAAATGTGTGGGATCAGTTTGAGGCAATGCTTGATGTGGGCCGAGTACACACAATCATGGCAGCTGGAGCACAGGCATGAGGATGTTGTGTCTTTTACTGTCTTAGGCAGACACCCACAGCTCCTCTGAAGGCCCCCTTGCTCTCGTATGAATTTGATGAGAATATGGGAGCTTCCTATCCAGATCTGCCTTTGTCCTCACCTGTATGCATTTCTGCCTGCCTGTTCCCCGTCTGCCTGTTGCCCCTCCTGGTTCTGTAGCTCAGGTCATTCTTTTATTGACCCTTCCTCACTCATATCTGCCCAACCTTTCCCGGCCAAATTCTTACAGTTGCCCCCTAATATCTCTATTAACGATACTATTTTTTTTCTCATTCTTAACTTTCCTAACTCCCACCTTAATGTTACTCGCTCCTGGCAAACAGAATGCCAAACGGACTGTCTGTGCTTTCCTACACTTGAATAAGATCAAGCATGGGATAAACAAGTACTTTTATACTGGTAGCGGATCCCAGTTGCTCCATTTTTCCCAGCAATGTAGTATCCCCAGCCATTGGCTGCGATAATCAAGATGAGGTGGGCAACATTAAGGGCTCCCTAGGCAGTGGGGCAGCAACTGGCTGGCTGGCACAAGAAGTGGAGAGGGAGTTAATGGAGGATTCAGTGGACAACATGGTAAGTCCTGCAGATCTGCAAGACGGGCAGTTTGGGTAGGTACGGGTCTTGAGGTGCATATGTTGGGGTGTCTTCTGAATTTGGATGTTAAACAGGAGGTACTTATGATGCTTCACAGTTCGAGATGTAAATGTTAGCTGACTAAAGTCACCTTGAATTTGTAAGTATTTTTACATCCAGTCTTCTGTTCAGAAAGTTGTATTTCAAGTTCCAAGGCTTTTCACAGCAATCATCTTTAAATATAAATAAATTTCTTTTCTAGTAAAAGCAGTACACGAGCACCCCACATCTAGTCAAATATATCTTCATCCTACAGAATTCAAAGGGATGCTGTCCACCAACACTAATGATCTCATGATAGCCATTGGTCAATATTTGCTATACAGTAATTTTCATGCCCTTGTTTAATTAGTGCTGCTGTTAAGTTGTTGAAAGAGTTAGTCTAGCCTTTAGTTTAACATTATTTCTTGTTGTTTTCCCACATCTCATGAATATATTCAGGCTAGTTTACAAATTTACGTAAATTCTATTGTTTAAAGAGAAAAAAATGTCAAAATAGCTTCAAATATCTTTCATTACATTCTTTGTTGCTTTGCTGTGTTTCTGTCTCTATCTATATTTTATTATTAAGAAGGTCTGCTTTTACTTTTATGATGTGAAGTCTGTCAAAACAATGCATTAAATAATTCTGAATCATTATTATCCAATACTACATCTGTTGCTTGCTTGCTTGCTTTTTTTTTTTTCTTCCCTTAGATGGTCCAGGATTGAAACCTGCTATTTGCTGAGTATTATCCAGTTGTGGCTGAAATATTCTTTTGTCCTCCTACTCAGAAGCCTTCAGACCATTGTGTTCATCACTCTGAGACCTTGAAGGGTGTTGCTTGTGACCCTTCCAGGGGTCTGAATGACACAGGAATGATCCTTACACTGAGCTGGTTCTTTCAGCCAGTAGCGAGAAGATGTTCTGCCGCAGCACTCATGATGTATGGACATGAAGGTGGGGAAGGGCAAGAATTATGGTATTATTTTAGAAAGCATGCTATCCAACCCCTCAGTACTCTGTGGCCTGCGCAAAGATTTTTTTTGGGGGGAGGTAAATGAGATCAGATGTAGCCTGCAGCCATTTTACTTCTGGAAAAAACTTTAAGAGGTTGCTTTAAGCCTGAGGATAGTGTAACATTTGCTCTGCAGGCTGTGGGATTGCTCTATGGGAGATCTACCAATCGGGCAGCAAGGACTAGAAAGCACAAATGAAACTTATGGGGCTTCCTAATTCTTGAATCCAGTCCCAAGAAATTGTAGAGAATCATGAACAAATATCTTATCAAAAAATGTCTGTTCAACCTACAACAGGCCACAAAACATTTCCCTAAATTCTTTACAAGCTTATGACTTGGACTAAAATACAAAAAACCCCACAACTAAGTCGTGCTTCAGGAAAAGGTCAAGGACAAAGTCCCAGGTTCTTGCAATGACAGGAACTGCCTTGATGAAATATTAGGTTATCCTGGCAAATGGAGTTTCTCCACCTTGCAGATCAAGGTGAAAATCTTCTTCCAGCACTCTCATCATGCCAGGGCAAAACCTTCCCATCTCTGCCTGAATTAGCTGTTGAGCACATGGACAGGGCACAAAAAGCTAAGACATCAGTGCCACCATACTCAATGTCACCAAAGCATGAGTGCACCAGTATGCCCACCATATCATGCTGGGAACAATGGCTGATCTTTTGTTCTTCAAAATGATGGAACCTACTTCTCTCTCCAAAGCTGGCTATACATCATTCATTGGAGAAACTGTGTTGGCTGTGCCTACTCCTCCTTGAGACTTACCTTCTAGTTTGTCTAAGTGAGTTTTTTCTTAGGGGAAAGGTGTTGCCCTCTTTTTGGCTTCTATAGGTGGTCACTTGCTTTGCCTTGAGCAGCTTGTGCGTGCCAGATGGCACTGAACATAGGAACAAGCTCTAGAAAAAGCAAAAGCAAACGTAGACAAGAAGTCAGTAGCATCTGTGCCATAAGACAGTGTTAGAACTGGGTGTTATTTAATCCACTGGCATCTGTCTTTATTTTGCTAGCCTATTCTCCTAGGCACCCCAGAAGTGGAGTAATTCCTTCATGAGATGTCAGTCTAGAGACAGGCTGAGCTTACTCTTCCATTTGAAATGTCAGTGCTCTGGGTGTTGCTTGTAAATGTTGGTGGTCACCGTACAGGTGTGTAAACATGTATGCATGTGTGTATATGTGGTTTTATATATTTCAGATTCTATTGTTAAAATATTCTCCTCAGTGTGATTTATAAATGGTTTTACAACCACGGTCACATTATTCCAGAATGTGAAGCAGCAGCAGAGACTTTACAGCGGATTTGCAGCAGAATTCAACTAACATTCTTGTTGAACCTCATCAGAGGGCCCTGCATAAATTGTGCTGAATTGTGACTGAAACACAAAAAATGCTTCCTAAACCTCTGACAGCAGTAAAGCTTATCAACTTTTCTGCAGTGATTTTGGTGCAGATATCTGGTATTTCTCATCCATTCCTCAGTGGACAGAGGCAGACAGGCTTGCCTTTGGATGTCTTGAGGAAAACTCTAGAGTCATAAATTCACAAGATGCTTTCCATCTTGTTCGGAAAGTTTCCTAGATGTTTCTCATGAGGCAGCTATGCATGCCCAGTTATGGATGACAAGGTCCCTTCTCAGTCAGATATAGGTAGACAGTCCTTTGGAGAAGTTATAGCTATGACTGCTACTGGCAATAACTACTACTTTTTGTATAATAATATCCGGTAAGAGCTCCCCTGGGAGCTGGGTAGTGTCTCAACACATGGTTCAGGGAGATGCTTTAGCCAGGGAGCTCCTCACTATTTTGCAAAGAGCATTCTTTATGCCTTCTGTTGACATTGTGCTGCTGCGCACTTAAGGGAGCAAACATCATGGGACCTGAAGGAGAAGAGCCAGCTTGTCTTTAATTTGGGGGTTAGGACACTCAGCTGGGCAGAAGGAAAATCTTTGGTTCTGGTCTCTCCTAGAGCTTCTAGAGCTCCTTCAGTTACTTAAAAAACCAGACTGATGCTGCTCTACCATAAAATGCCTGCACGTTTTTGGGAATGCTTTGCACGAAGGTGTGTTGAGTAGATGTTGGGGAGGCATCTGCCTCTGTCCTGCGATGCTGTTCCATGGGTCGCCTGTCCTCGGAGGAGGGCTGCGTTCCAAGCAGGTATCCAGTACTTCTTCCTGGTTCCCTGTGCTGGAGGAGCAAGGCAGACACCTGACATTGACACCTGACATTGACATCTGACTGACTTGCCTCTGGAGGTCTTATTGGAATTTGCTGCACGGAATAAGAAAATTAGCTGCTTATTTTAGGAAAGCTGAGTTATCTTCTCCCACTTTTCTCTCAGACTAGTTGGTTACATTTTGATGCATTTGTGGCCAAAATAAAATGAGGTAGACTGGAGCCAGTATAACACATCTTGCCATGCTGTAGTCAAAACCACAGAGAGGAAACTTCTGTGTCATGTTCTTCTGAAACCACATCACTCGTATCAGTTATTTCTATTTTGCATCAATTTAAATGAGCAAGAAGTTGTGCAAGCTTGTAAGATTTTACAGGTGGTTCCACGATGCCATCAATTCTTGCCCACTATCTGGGCAAGCACTTACTTTCCATCATAGTTTTATCCTCCCGCTGCAAAGTAATGTGAAAGGAAAAAAAATGGAGGGGCAATGCAGATCTTTCTTCTGAAGAAAGCTGTTTTTCATGAAAGACATTTGGTATTTTTCATGGTAGACAGAGAACAGGATTTCCATAATGAAAAAAAAAAGGTATTTTGTTATTTATTTTTCATTCTATTTCTGAAACTGTGGATATTTTTAGTGAAAAACCATAGAACTCGCATTACTTGGAAGATGCTTTGGCCTACTGAGTACTGAAGACAAAGCAGTACAACAAGAGACGTTTATTCATAAAGGAGAAGGATATATCTACAAAAAAAGTTATCTCTGTTGCCAACCCGATTTGCATTTGCAAATTGCACCAGATCTTCAGACCTTTATGTTTGCATTGGTCCCAGAAAGCTGTTTCTTTTCTAAAGGGCCTTGTAGTTCTACGTGTTTCCACTAATGTTGCTGCAGAGTTATCTTTTCTTGTTGGAAACTTTCCTGTGCAGGCTGAGGAATTTGACCTTACCTCACAGAAAACTGTCTGCTGAAATGCAGAGGTTGGGAAGAGAACCTGTTGTGAAACTCAAGCCTGTTAATATTCTTGGGAATAATTCATGAAGATTGAAGAGAGAGGCTTTCAAAAAGCAACTCTAACGTTATGAATAATTATCTCTTTGAACTTAAGGGAGGCTGGAAATTCACTGTTAAGCTGCGTGAGACGCTTCTTAGGAGTCACTATTATACAGCTGTAGAAATTGGGCCGGTACCCAGATAAGGAATGGAAATTTCATTCTGATTTCTGAAGGTACTGTGTAATTCATTCCTTCTGATTGTCCTTACACCAGGAAATTCTTGTTCAAAGGTCATTTTCTTTTGGCTTCTAATTTCCTGAACTGTTCATAAAACACAGAATTGTGCAGAAGCTTTAGAAGTTATTTGCAAAATATTAACCTATAAAGCTCCCTTGAAAATCCTGCAGTCTTCTAAACATATGCATCCTCCTGGTAAAACAGAGGCTGGTGGCTTTCAGTATTTGATAAATGCTGTGTTTTTAGAGTGCGTGGCCTTGCACATGTAAAAGTTACCATTGGCTTTATGACTTCTCTTGAGAAAAGGTAGCGATGTTCGTATCTCTTTTCTGATCAGCTGAAAACTGATACCAAGCAAATGATAAATTTACTGCTGATGGATCTCTGTGTGATGAGAACATCATGCCCTAAATGGACATCCTAAATGGAAAGTCTCATGTGAGCCCAAGAAGATAGAGCTGGGAAATATGCAGAATATAGACAAAACCAAGACAGTGCTTCTGCCTTCCTCAACACCTAAGTACCTGTGGCTGTTACAAATAACATTTTCTGGATACAGTTTATACCACTCCAGGAACAGTTCAGATTTTTCTGCAAATTGGAAGAGCTATAGGAAAAGCATGAACAAGGCTGTATAGGTATTCCAGGCCAAAAGGTTGTATAGACCCCTCTGAATTAAGCATGCTGTGCATATGACTGTAGAAGCCACAACTCAGCGACACACCTGGTTCCTTCCCTGTCTCTGTTCCTGTCAAGTGAGCTGATGAAATGTCAATTTTGGAATTGTATTCTGCAGATACTGTGAGATTTCACATGACAATATAATCATATATTAGAGACAAGCAAATCATGGCTCAGCTTCTTCACATGAGATTGACACCTGCCCTCTGCATCCTTCAATACATCAGTATCGGATATATATGCAAGAATAAAGTGCTGGCTTGTGCCCGAGTAGAACTAGTGTACGGGAATAAAACTGGCCAGCCTCTTCAGAAACCAGGCAGGTACACACTTTTTCGAATCCCTTTCCTTGGGAGATTTAGTTGTCTTAATAAGCACAACTGGCCTTTCAGTTGTGGAGAAATGCTGTGTTGTTGGAAAGCTGCTATTCTTGCCCTTTCCAACAGCCTGTGTCACAGGCAAAGCCCTATCCCTTTTCAGCAGCAATGCCTGTGGTGGCTGCTGTGTGCCAGAAGGCAGATCTTGACCTTTCTGTTTGTGAAAAATGGATTGAATTGTGCTTACTTCAAGTTTCTGGCAATAAGCATTAGCCCAGCAAGAGCAGAGTGGACCTGAAGACTCTTGTATTTTAGAAGGAAAGTAAAATGTAATGAGTTTATTTAAAAGCAAGTATCTGTGCACACATAGGTGGGCATATCTCTTTCTATCCAGGGGAGGATAGACTTTCCTGCTGCACAGAAATGTCAGAAAATATGATGAGGGCACAGAATCTTGAAGTCACATGGGTTTTAGGCATTGCATCTCAGAATGAGAATGTTGCACCATAGGTATAATAAAAATACTGCTCTGGCTTTGCTATTGTTCTGAGATAACTGCTAGTAAATGCTGGTGACCTTTCAGAGGAAGGACAACGTTTTGTAACTAAAAGGAGGATGAAAAATAATGCTGTAACATATTGGCCATATTGCTAAGGCAAAGAGGAAGTGAAAGGTGGAGAGGTATGTCCAGGTCAGAATAAAGACCTAGAATGAAATGAAGGCATATCCCAAAGGGTGGAGGTAAAGCTTTCTTTTTTCTCCCCACCTTTTAAAAAATTGTTTTATTTCCAAGTGTTATACAGAGCTTAGCTGAAGCTGTAAACTGAAATAGCTAAGAACAAATCTCCCCCTGTGAAGAAATCGTTTTTCTTTGCTGGAGCACGTGTGTTGAGAACCCTGTCAGATGCTCATACATCAGGAACTGTGAGGGGACTGAGAAAAAGTGTTTCCAAGACTGCAAGGAGACAGTTAAAGAGAATGAGTTTTGTACAGGTGTCTCAGAGGGAATATAGTAAAGAAAAGGGAAGGAGAAACGGACTTTTTCCAAAATCTGCAAGTCATTGGCATCAATTTTTCTGGGCCCAGTGTATGATGGTACATTTGCTTCTATCTTGCATATAAGGACATCTTCAAAAGAAGTTTAAAAAAACTTATTTATTAACAGGCTTTACGCACGTGAGTTTGCAAGCTGCTTTCAGGAATACTGTAGGAGATCTGGGGCATTCCCCACTTGTGTACTACAGGGAGCTTTTGTCCTGTGCTGGGTATATGGGAGAAGGAGTCCCAGAGAGAGGAAAAGGGTTTAAGAGCAGGTGCACCAAAGAAAGTATTGTAAGGCTGCATGAGTGATGGCAGTAATATTTCAGAGGAAAGCAGTAAATAAAAGAAAAAAGAAAAAGAGTTGGAAAGGGATTCAAATGAGTTCCCTAGGTTTACTGAAATGATCTCAGAGGCAGCAATGGCTTTATCCCCCGGCCATACCCCTTTTCCGTATAATGTCTTATACAATGAAAGTGGATTTTCTTAGGCAAAACTTGTTTTTACAATTTGAAAGAAAAAGAATGGTTCTAACTGGGAAAGAAAAAGAAAAGCAACAAGCCACTGTGAAAGTTAACAAATGTGGGATGTGACAATCAGTCTCCAACTTGAGGTAAATGCCATGGAAGCATTTTATTTTTGGCTAGCTCAAAACCACACCAGCCTCTGTGCTGACCAAGGAAAGAACGTGATATTTGTGGCACAGCCCTGCAGGGGCCAACAGAAATGGCTGAAGACTCCCCTAGGACTTTCTAATGTCACATGCAGCATGCTAGGGAGAACAGCCTGTGACAGCCTGACAAATTATAGGCATTGTCTCAAACATTCATTAAAGAACTTTCGTGGAAAAGATGCCTCTGTAAAAACGCTGAGTTGTGTGAACAGGACAATGTGGCTGGAGAAGAGGGCCCCGCAAAGGGTGGGACCGCACTTCTCCAAGGCTGCAGTTCCTTATCTTAAGTGACCACAGCGTATGCACCTGGAAGCCAAGGCTGCGATTCCTTATCTTAAGTGACCATGAGAAGGAGCACAACGTATGCGCCCGGAAGAGAGGGCTCTGCAGAGGATGGGACTGTGCTTCTATCTTAAGCAGTCATGCCAGCAAGGTAAGAGAGGCAACTTCCCAGTGAACCCCCTCCCCAAGCTCACTGACTGATTCCAGAGAAGCCCAGGAACGTGAACTGCGCATGTCGAGACCACCGACTAACACACTATAAAAGAAGGAAGAATGAATGCTCGGCGCGCGCCCTCCAGAAC